>JAODVQ020276161.1:0-32369 GCA_025400075.2 Phenganax stokvisi
GATGCTCGGCTTCTTCCTCCGCCGACGCATGGATCTGGGGATGGCGGTCACGACGGTGGTCTTGCTGTCGGCGGCGCTGCCGTTCAAGGAAGTCAAGCTGGTCGAGGTGCAGGAGGCCGGTGTTGCCACGCTGGACGCCGGGCTGGTCGGCATCCGCGACGCGCGATTGGCACTTGCCACGGCCTTGTCCGAGCGGACCGACCTGCCACCCCGGGTTGCCACCGACGAGGCGGCGATGCTGGCGCTTGGCGAGGGTGAGTTCGATGCCACGGCGCCGCTACTCCACGAAGAGCGCACGGTTGCGGTCGCCCCGCGCGCGCTCCACCGCTTCTTCGGCCGGCGCGCCGGGACCACGGCGCCGCTCCGGGTCCCACCCCGCGCGGGCAGGCTCGATGTCCGCCAGAGCCACGCCGGCCGCCGCCAGCGTGGCGCCCATCCGGGCTTCGCACGCCTCGCGCACACGGGCGCCGGCCCATATCGCGCCTTCCTCGACAAGCGTCCCGTAGAGAACGTCGTCCGGCAGCAGCCAGGCCAGCGTGGACGGCAGCATCGCGAGGGCCGCAGCCTGCACACGCGCAGCGCCTTCGCCCCCCGACCCGGCGAGGCGCGCAAACCAGGCGGCGCCGAACTGGTGGTGGTACTCTTCTTCGGCCAGCATCTTCGGCACGCGGGACCGGGCCAGCGCGAAGTTCCCGCCGCCGAAGCTCTCGAGCGCGACGGCCAGTGCGCCGTCGACGACGACCGTGGCCGCGACGAAGTCGGCCCAGTCCTCGAAGGGGCGGTCCAGGGCGGGGGCCGAGTAGTAGCGGTCGGCAGGACGCTCGTGCTCCACCTCGAAGGGATCGAATCCCAGACGCTTGAGCATCGAGTACAACAGCCGTGCATGCCCCCACTCGTCCTGGGCCATCGAGGACGCGGCGATTCCGGTCTCGATCGACGGGCTCCCCAGAATCCAGTCGCTGTAGCGGATCCCCAGAAGCCGCTTCGTGTCCGCCAGGCTGAGGATGTGACGGGCGAGAGGGGCCGACGCGCTCATCGACCCCCGTCTCTTCCACCGGGCCGGTTCGCGGCCCAGGGGCCGTCCGTCCGGTTCACCGGGATCACGGCGCCCCGGGGGACCACGCACATCTCGAACCAGTTCTCCTCGTCGTAGGTCTTCCACGCGTAGACCCGCGCCAGCTCGTCCCCCGGCGCGTCGATGTAGCCGATGTGCCGGAGCGGCTCGCCACGGGTCTTGCGCGCGAAGACCTCGTACACGGATTCCGCCAGCCCGCCCCGCGCGCCGCTCATGCGCCCACCCCGAGCCGCCCCAGCTTCCGGCGGCCCTCCTCGCTGATCCGCGCGGTCGTCCAGGGCGGATCCCACACTTCGTTGATCTCGACCGAGCGCACCCAGGGCTCCATCTCGATCCGGTCGGTGACGTCCTGCCTGATGAAGTCCATGCAGGGACAGGCGGTGGCAGTGAAGGTCAGGTCGACCCTTGCCGCCCCATCCCGGAAGTCGACCCTGTAGACCAGGCCCAGCTCGACGACCGAGATCGGGAGTTCGGGGTCGAGGACCTCGTCCAGGACCTCCAGCAGCGCCGCACGCCCGTCGGTCGGGACCTTCGCGAGCGGGGCCGACCACCGGTCGCGTCCGCCCGACGCGTGGGGCTGCACCAGCGGCCGATCGGCCAGCAGCGTCTTCAACGGGCGCCGGCGACGGATGCCCGGCGACTGCGGCGCCAGCGTGGCGGTGCCTAGTTCAGCCACGAGGAGACCGCGCCACGCGACCGCCGCACGGACTCGACGTACCGCTCGTTCATCGGCCCGCGCCCCTTCCAGCGCTCGAAGACGGCACTCCACGAGATCTCGCCGTCTTCGAAGAGCCAGCGCTTCTCCTCCGGGTCATACTCGCACGGGAAGGGATAGTCGAGCACGTATTCCTCGGTGGCTGCGTCGTAGTGCGCCGGCACCGACAGCCCCAGGCTCTCGCACAGCGGAACGGTCGACGACATCCACAGCTGGCGGAGTTCGTCGTTGGTGAGTCCCTTGAGCTTGTAGTCGAGCTGTCCGCTGTGGCGCTTCAGGTCGTCCGGCAGCCCGAACCACTCGATGGTCATCGGGAACATCCAGTCGACGCAGCGCTGCAGCAGCTCCGTCGCCGCTCCTCCCGCCCGGGCGAGCCGGCGCATCCACACCTCTCCGTGGCGCAGGTGGAAGGTTTCCTCCATGTCCACCTTGATCAGCGCGCGCTTGAGGGGACCGTAGGAAGTGTTGCGGTGAACGTCGCCGAGCAGGCAGATGCCGGCCCGGTCGAAGAAACCGTTGGCGACGACCAGTTCGGCCCAGTTGTCGAGCGGCTGGTCGAAGCCGTAGGGGTGCTTGAACTCGTGGGGCTCGCGGCCGTACACCAGGTGCTCCTTCGACACGCCCATGTCCTCGAGCAGCCGGTAGGCGATGTTGGCGTGCGCCAGTTCATCCTGGATGATCGCGTGCGCGCTGACCTGCGTGTTGGTGGACGGCGCGTGCCGGGCCGCCAGCCAGTAGGCCGGGGCGCTCATCAGTTCGGTGTCCGCCTGCACGGTGAGCTGGACGATGATCGCCTTCCTGTACCCGGGCGTCATCTCCTCTGGAGATTCGAGGATGTACCCCTTTCGGATCCTCTGTTTCAGTTCGTCTTCGGCGCGCTGTGACATCGCTTCGTTCCGTGAGTGGTCGGTCATGCGTCAGATCCCCAGGGACGACCGGATCAGGGGGCTGATCCGCTCGGGCGTCCAGGGCGGCTCGAAGGTGAGGTCGACCTCCGCGTCCTCGACGCCCTCGACACTCGCGACTGCGGCCTTCGCGTCCTCGAGGATCTGTCCCGCGGCGGGGCACATCGGCGTCGTCAGCGAGATCGTGGCTTTCGCGGTCGAACCATCGACCTCGATGTCGTACACCAGCCCCAGCACCACGAGATCCAGGTTCAGCTCCGGGTCCTTCACGGTCCTGAGCGCGTTGCGAACGGCTTTTTCGGTTACGGGCACTTGCTTGCGAACCTCCGGAGACATGGCGGTGCGGCCGATCGGGTCCAAGATGCCGAACGCGTCGGCGATCCTGCAAATGTAGCAAATCCCGGATCCAACTTGCGCGCCCACCGCGCACCGGGGACACTTGGGGCATCATGCGAATCGCCATCAACACGGGGGGCGGCGACGCGCCCGGCCTGAACGCCGTCATCCGCGCGGCCGTTCTGTCGGCGCACGGACGGGGCTGGGACGTAGTCGGCATACGCCGCGGCTACGAGGGGCTCTTCCGCTCCCACGGCATCGTCCCGCTGGACGAACGATCGGTGAAGGGGATCACCCACATCGGCGGCACGATCCTTGGGACCACCAACCGTGGCAACCCCTTCGCATTTCGGGTCGCGCGACCGGACGGCGGCGTGGAGATGGTCGACCGCTCGGAGGAGGTCGTTCAGCGCATGAAGGACCTGGGGATCGACTGCATGATCGCGGTCGGCGGCGACGGATCGCTCAGGATCGCCAGCGAGCTGGCCGGGAAGGGCCTCAAGGTGATCGGCGTGCCCAAGACCATCGACAACGACCTGGCGGCCACGGCGGTCACCTTCGGCTTTCACACCGCGGTTCAGACCGCCACCGATGCCATCGGCAAGCTCCATTCGACCGCCGAAGCGCACCAGCGGGTGATGGTGGTGGAGCTGATGGGCCGCCACGCCGGATGGATCGCCCTCTTCGCCGGCTTCGCATCCACCGCCGATGTAATCCTGATCCCCGAGATTCCGTACGATCTGGGCAGAGTGGCCGAGAAGATCGAGGACAGGTGGGCGCGCGGTTCCGAATTCGCGATCGTCGTCGTTGCCGAGGGGGCGGTGCCGAAGGGCGGCGGGGCTTCCTACCTCGACCGGCCCTCGCTGGGCGGCGGACGGCGTCTCGGGGGCGCGGCCAAGCGCATCGCACGCAGACTCGAGGAGCTCACCGGACACGAAACCCGCAGCCTGGTGCTCGGACACCTTCAGCGCGGAGGGCAACCCATCGCCTTCGACCGGGTACTGTCGCTGAGATTCGGCGCCGCGGCCGTAAAGCTGGCCGCCGAGGGACACTTCGGGTGCATGGTGGCGCTCGACCCGCCGCACATGAAGCCCGTCCCCCTCGCAGAGGCCGTCAGCAGGCGGAAGACGGTGCCGCCGGAACACGAACTGATCCGGTCCGGCAGGGCCATGGGCATATCGTTCGGGGACTGAAAAGCAGGGAGAACAGAGGTTTGAAGATGAAGGACGGTGTTGTGCGGCAAGGCAGGACACCGGCGTGGGCGGCGGGGCGTGGCGCGCGTCGGGGGATTCATGCCCTCCTCCTGTGCGCGGCGGCCCTCGCGTCCCCTGGTGCCCTCTCCGCCCAGGACGAGGACGACAGCGGCGGCATCACGGCGGAAGGGGAAGTGCTCGACAACGTGAACGGCCTGCCCGTGGCGGTGGCGATCGTGGCCATCCCCGCGCTGAACCGGAGCACGGTCACCGACGAGCTCGGCTACTTCCGCTTCGAGAACATCCCGGCGGGATACTACCCGATCAGGGTGATGCGCCTGGGCTACGAGAACCTCGACGCCGAGGTCCCGGTCAACGGGCGGGAGGTGCTCGCGCTCTACCTGACCCCGGGTCCGGTCTCGATCGAGGGGATCGAGGTGGAGGTGATCGGCCGTGACGACATCGCCAACAGGGCGATGGGCATCTCGACGCGCGGCACGATCGGACCCGTCGAAATGGATGAACTGCGCGAGCGCTACTTCAGCCTCGACCAGGTGCTCATCAGCCGGTACATGCCGCGCTCGCGATTCAGGCACGGCCGCGAGCCGGGCGACCCGGGGTGCCTGATGGTCTCCAACCTGAGCCTGCGGGGACGGAGCTGCGCGGCAGTGGTGGTGGACGGCGTGCTCATGAGCGCCAGCGCGTCCGACTGGGTCTACAGGATGAGCACTCACGACATCTTCTCGGTGCAATTCCTCTACGGGCCCGCGGCGTCGCTCCGCTACGGCCACCGGGGAAGCGACGGCGTGCTCTTCATCGAGACGCGGGCAGGCCGCTGACAGCCGTGCCTGGCGGCGATCAGCTGACCGGCCGGGCCCGCCTCCAGTCCTCGGCGCGCATCGACACCAGGTTGGCGAACAGCCGGTAGGCGCCGGGCACACCCGCGGGAAACTGCCGGAAGAAGGCCAGCCCGGTGTAGATGTAGAGGCCGTCGCCCACCTCGGCCACGAGGAGGCCCCCGCGCTTCGGCTCCTCGCCCGGGTCGGCCATCTCCATCACGGGCGTGAAGCGGTCGTCCCACTCTCCCGCGAAGTAGAGCCCCCGCTCCTGCACCCACCCCTCGAAATCGGCGGGCCCCACGGGGTTCGGTGCGGTGAAGACCGGCGACGCGGGCGCCAGCATCGTGACGGATGCGTTTTCGTCGGTGACGCGGTCGTGGGGCCGGTTGATCGTCAGCGGGTAGGGCGCAAACCCGCCCGCCGAGAACTCGTACCTGTTGTACTGTGCGACCACGGTGCCACCTCCGCGCGCGAAGTCGAGGAGCGCCGCGTTTGCGGCAGCGAGATCGGGCCGCGTTTCGTAGGCGCGGACTCCCAGCACGATCACGTCGAATCCGGCAAAGCCGCCGCTCCGCACGCGCTCCTCGTCCAGCTCGACCACCTCCATGCCCATCTGCCTCAGCGCCGCGGGGCCGTCGTCGCCGGACCCCATGACATAGCCGACGCGCAGTTCGGTGTCCGCCGCGACGGGGAAGACCGGAACGCGCACCGTTGCGTCGCGCGCCATCAGCGTCCTGGGGATGTGGGGGTGCTCGACGATGTCGAACTGCGTGTCGAACTCGCCGCCGGCACCGCGCGCGACCGCTCGGAAGACGTGCGCGCCATCCGCGACCGCGCCCCGGGGCGTCACCGCAAAGGTGAACGAAGCGCTTGCGCCGTTCGGCTCCAGGGCGAAGGGTGCGCTGGCGGGCTCGACCGCCCAGCCGTCCGGCGCTTCGAGCCGCAACGCGCCCGACCGTGCCGTCGTCGACGTGTTGGTCAGCACCACGTCGATCTCCCGCACCCCGTCGGTCCCGCTCGGCCACACCATTGCCGGCGGGTCCACCTCGACGTTGATCGCCGGCAGGACCAGGACCGACTCGCGGTACTCGCCGGCGGCCTGGTCGACCCCGACGTACTCGCCCCGGCGCTCCACCGCCAGCTCGACCGCGCCCACCGACCCGTTGCCCGGGGCAAGCGCCATCCCGACATGCGCCACGATGGTCGGCGGATCAAAGGGCAGCGCCCACAGCGCCCCGTCGTCCGGCCACACCTGCATCGCGCCGTCCCTGGGCACGTCCAGGTAGTACGGCGCCGACGATGGCGCATCGTCCGGCACGGTGACCCGCCAGCTCCAGCGCGCGATCTCGCCGCCCCGAATGCGTCCATCGGCGGACGTGGGGGGCACCGGCGTCCGGAAGAAGGGCGAGCCGGACGGCGCCACCGACGACTCCTCGGTGGGCGAGGCCTGCCAGCCGGGCGGCAGCAGCAAGCGCGGGGCCACGCCCGACACGTCGAACCCGCCGCCGTTCCACACGTTCACATCGACCACGACCGATTCGCCGGGGGTGAGCAGGTCGCGCCCCACGCGGACGTCGGTCACGACGCCCGCCGCCGCCAGCAGCGCTTCGGAGAGCTGGCCGAGACGGTGTTCCAGAAGCTGTCTTCCGTCGCCTTCGGGGGCGTCGTCCAGCAGGCCGCGCAGAATCCCGGCCGCATCGGCCAGGCCCGCCACGGCGCCGTCGGGCCGCAGCGCGGAGAGCCCGCGCCCCGCATCGGCCAGGGCGCCACGGTACAGCTCTATCCGCTGTCCGGTGTCGGCGGGCCATTCCGCAGGCAGGGGTGTGCCGAGTTGCCCGATGAGCGTGGTGTCGACGCCCGCGAAGATGCCGTCGTCCTCCAGCCCCTCCACCACCGACGCCACCAGCATGAGCGAGCTCGACCGCGGGCCCGGATACTCGCCCGAACCCATGTCCTGGGAGCGGTGCTGGCTGCGGCTCTCCATGGCCAGCTGGAAGTGCGACCGGCCCAGCAGGGGGTCGAAGACGCCTGTCGGCACGCTAGCCGTCGCGCGCTGCGGAAAGAAGCGCATCGAGGTGTACAGCTTGGTCGGCTGCCACGGGTTGACTCCCTGCGCGGCCAGTTCGGGGTAGCGGTTGGGGTCGCCGGCCGCCGTGAATGCCTCGTGTGCGGACCTCCCGGCGAGCTGGTGCTGGCCGTGTCCGTCGCGGGGCGTGCCCGAAAAGACCGAGACGATCACGTGCGGCCTGAACTTTCGCACCACGAAGACCACGTCGCGCAGAACCTCTTCGAAGGGCCACAGCCCGAGCGTCTCGTCGATGGTCTTGGAGAAGCCGAAGTCGAAGGCGCGGGTGAAGTACTGCTCTCCACCGTCGAGGGCGCGGGCGGCGAGGAGTTCGCCGGTGCGGATCACTCCCAGTCCCTCGTGCAGCCGGGGGCCGATCAGGTTCTGCCCGCCTTCGCCGCGGCTGAGCGAGAGGTAGGCCGTCTCGGCGCCCATGCCGCGCGCGAGGGTCGCGAGCAGGCTGGTGTCCTCGTCGTCGGGGTGGGCGGCGATCATCAGCACGCGCTTCACTCCGTCGAGCTGGCGCAGGCGCAGGCCGGCGCCCACGACTCCCCGGTCCTGCTGGGCGGCGAGCGGTGGGCCGGCGGGCCCAACCGGCCACGCGGCCAGCGCGGCGAGGGCCGCCGCGGTCGCAATCTTGCCGTACTTCATTCTGGGAAGGTAACTATCCCCGATGGACATCGCCGCCACCCTGCGCAGCTACGACGGGAAGCGTATCGCGCCCTTCCGGACGGTGGCGGAAGCGGTGCGTGATGCGCCGGAGAGCGCGGTCGGCCAGCTCGTCGACCTCGCCGCCTCGGACGAGATGGAACTCCAGGTGGGCGCGACGTGGGTGCTCAAGCACCTCGCCGAGCGGGGGACGGCGCCGGGCGGGGCGCGTGGGGAGGCGTTCTTGAGCCTGCTGGGCCGGCCGATCGCCCCCGACGCCCTGTTGCACGTCCTGCAGACCCTGCCACACATGCACATCGATGCCGGCTGGCTGGGCGGCCTGCGCGACGCGTTGCTGACGCTGATCGGGTCGAAGCGCGCCTTCATCCGCGCCTGGGCCTACAACGGCCTCGGGGTGCTGGCTGCGCGCGACCCCACGCTGCGATCCGAGGTCGAGCGCCTGTTCGACCAGGCGGTGAAGACCGACTCCGCCGCCGTGAAGGTGCGCATACGCCACGCCCGCTCTGCGATGGCCCGCCAGCGGAAACTTCTCGAGGAGGGTTGAGGAGCGGGGCCTCCCAACCATCGCACCACCCCTCCGGGGTCCTGTCGTGCTCTTGGTTCAGCTTATTATCGAAGTTGAACCATGAGCAGCACGCACGGCATGGAGGGACTTGGAACAGGCGGACTGGCCGGAATCCGGTTGGACGAGCGGCAAGAGTGGAAGATGTCGCGGAAGGGACTTGAATCGCCTGCAGGTTAGCGGATCCGGAAGGCCACCCCGGTGCCCGCGTACACGTCCTCGGCCGCGTCATTCAACCCGAATCCGACGCGGATGTCCCACTGGAGATCCTCGTTTGCGAGCCAGGTGAGTCCGCTGTTCACATAGTGTTGGACGCGCCCGTCCGCGAGCCCCGACGGCACGAAGGCGTACCACTCGCCGTACACACCGGCGCGCTCGCCAAGGGCCAACCCCCACGACAGCGATTGGGCCCACTCGCGGTAGCCCTCATTGCCGTCCGCCACCGCGGCGTTCACCTGGGTGCCGCCCGCCAGCGCCAGCGACTCCGTGAAGTCCCAGCTGTACACGAAGTTCACCCCCGGAAGGACGCGGCCCGCCGAGAACGCGTCGCCGCCGGTCGGAAACGTCGCCTGCGGGAGGATTGCGGTCGCCGGCAAAACGCCGCGCTGCCCGGTCAGAGCCAGTTTGACACCCAGGTAGAGGTCCTCCAGCCCCGACTCGGTCACGGTCCTCCCTCGCGACTCGGTCGAGACAGACCCGGCACCCGCTCCGACCCGCAGTTCGAGCCGATCGGCAAACACCCCGGCGCGCAGCAGGGGCTCGCCGTAGGAGTGTGCCCGGGTGGCCGCTCCGTCCGCATCGTCGACGCCGAAGGTGTACCCGAGTTCGAACTGAAGGACACCGAGCCCGACCGTAGTGGTTCCCTCCGTGAAGTCGGGGCGGTCGGCAACGAGCGCCTGCTGGGCTTGAGTCGCGTCGGCCAGGCCCAGCCCCGACAGCAGAACGGCGAAACGTGCAGCAATCCCGGTCACCTGGTACTCCATGCGAGAGTCTCCGAAGCAGCGTCGGAGAAAAGTGTGGAGAAACATCATCGCGGCCAGGGCAGGGCCAGTCCCCGCGGAGCGCGCGACCTCCCGAACCAGCCCGCAAGCGCCGCCAGGCTGAGTACATAAGGCAGCGCCAGGAACAGCGGATACGGCAAGTCCGCATCCACCGCCTGCAGGGCGAACTGCAGCGCCTCCGCCCCGCCGAAGAAGAGCGCCGCCGCGATCACCCACTTGGGGTTCCAGCGTCCCAGCACCACCACCGCGATCGCGATGAACCCCTTCCCGGCCGACATGTTCTCGGCGAAGGTCCCCGTGTGCACCAGGCTCAGATGCGCGCCCGCCAGCCCCGCGGCCAGCCCCGCGAAGACGACCGCCAGCATGCGAGTCCGCACCACCGGCACCCCGGCCGCATGTGCCGCTTCCGGCGACTCGCCGACCGCCCGCAGCGCCAGCCCCCGGCGCGTGCGGAAGAGGAACCAGCCCAGCACCGGGACCAGCAGATACGCCAGGTACGCGGTCACCGCCTGATCGAAGAACGCGGGCCCCACCGCCGGAATCTGCGCCAGCAGCGGCAACTCCCACGCAGGCACCGTCGGCAGCTCGAGCGCCAGCCCGGTCGCGCCGAAACGGCTCTGGAAGACCGCCCCCGTGAACCCCAGGCTGCCGATGGTGACCGCCGTGCCCGTAATGATCTGGTCGGTATTCAGCCACACCGCGAACGCGGCGAAGACAAGCGCGGCCATCCCTCCCGCGAGCGCCCCCGCCACCAATCCCCCGTAGGGCCCCAGCGCGAGCGCCCCGAGCGCCCCCCCGAGCGCGCCCCAGATCACCGAGCCCTCGAGCCCGATATTGATCACCCCCGCCCGCTCCGACACGGTCTCACCGAGCGCGGCAAGCGCCAGCGGCACCGCCAGTCCCACGGCAGCGACGAGGAAGGAGGAAAGCGCGCCGAACTCAGCCACGGGACCCTCGGCCCGTCAGCACCTGCCAGCTTCTGTCCACGGTGAGCACGGCGAGGATGACCAGCGCCTCGATCCCCCGAACCCACACCTCCGGCACACCCGCATCGCGCTGCATCGCCCCGCCGCCCGCGCTCAGCGCCCCGAACACGATCGCCGTCACCACCACGGCCAGCGGATTGAGGCGCGCCAGCAGAGCCACCGCGATCGCGGTGTAGCCCCACCCCGGAGACAGCCCCTCGTACATGCGGTGCGTGACGCCGGCGACCTGCACCCCGCCCGCGAGCCCCGCGATCGCCCCCGATGCGAGGAAGGCCAGCCAGACCACGGGCTGTGCCCGGAACCTCCCGCTCACCTCGGCGGCCCGCGGCGATGCACCGACCGCGCGCAGCCGGAAACCGCCGGGCGTCCGGGTCAGATACAGCCAGAGCGCGATCGCGATCAGGATCCCGATCAGGAATCCCAGGTGAAGCCGGGTGCCGGGGATCAGGTCCGGGAGATGGGCCGCCGGGGGGATTTCGTTGGTCTGGTTGAAGACGCCGCGATCCTCGCGCAGCGGGCCCTGCACCAGGAACTGGGCCATGAACAGGGCCACGAAGTTCATGAGGAGCGTGGTGATCACTTCTCCCACGCCCATCCCGGTCTTCATCGCCGCCGGGGCAGACGCCCACAGCGCTCCGGCCGCGGCGGCGGCGAGGAGGGTGGCGGGGATGACGACCAGGCCGTGGGCGCCGGGGAGCGCCACTGCTACGGCCACCGCCGCGAGCGCGCCCGCGTGGAGCTGGCCCTCGGCGCCGATGTTCCAGACTCGCGCCCTGAAGGCGAAGGCGACGGCCAGGCCGGTGAGGAGCAGGGGGGTGGCGCGCACCAGCGTGAACGACACGAAGCGGTCCCATGTGCCGAAGGCGCCCCGGAAGAGGGCGGCGAAGGCGTCGCCGGGCGGATAGCCCCCGAGCGCGAGGAGGGCGGCCGCGACGGCCAGGGTGGCCAGGAGGGCCGTGGCGGCGGTCAGCGCCGGGGAGAGCGCGCGGATGCGGGAGTTCATGGGGCGCCCTCGCGGCGCGCGCTCAGCATCAGTTCGCCGATCGCAGCGGGGTTGTGATCCTCGAGCGGCACCGGGATCAGGCGTCCCCGCACCATCACCGCGATCCGGTCGGCCAGCTCCAGGATCTCGTCGAGATCGGCCGAGATCAGCACCACGCCGGGGCGGCGCTCCCCGCTCCTGGCGAGTTCAGCGATGCGGGCGCGGACGGCCAGGGTCGCCTTCACGTCGAGGCCGCGAGTTGGCGACTCGGCCACGAGCAGGTTGCCGCTCCGCAGAAACTCCCGCCCCGTGACCACCTTCTGCTGGTTGCCCCCCGAGAGGACGGCCGCCGCAGTGGCTGGCGAATCGGCGCGGACGTCCATGTCGCTCACGAGCGCCGCGGCCGTCTCCTCCACCCCGGCCCAGTCGAGCCACGGCCCCTTCCGGAATTCGGATCGGGCGTGCACAGCAAACGCGACGTTCTCGGCGATTGTGAACTCGTTCACAAGCCCCTCATTGGTGCGGTCCTGGGGGATCCAGCCCACCTCTTCGGGAAGCTGGACCTCTCCCGAGTCGGGCAGCCGCATACCGGCAAGCACCGCGGCGAGGGTGCGCTGGCCGTTGCCCCCGACACCCGCGATTCCCAGGATCTCGCCGCGGCGCACCTGCATGCTCACGCCGCGGAGAGGCAGGGAGCCGCCGGCGGCAACGGTCACGTCTCTCAGTTCGGCGACCACGTCGCCCGCTGCCGCCTCCGATTCCGGTGCGCGCGTGCCTCCTGCCGCCGCCTCCCGCAACTCCGGTGCGCGCTCCGCTTCCACCGTACCCCCGTCCACCCCACCCCCACCGCGCACCCTCACGCGCGCCCCCATCATGGCCTCCGCCAACTCCCGGGCCGTTACCTCGGCGGCCGCGCGCGTCATCACCCACCGGCCCCGCCGCAGCACGGTCACGCGGTCGGCCGCGGCCAGAACCTCGTCCAGCTTGTGCGCCACCAGGACAATTCCCGCCCCGGCGCGCGCCACCTGGCGCAGCACGGCAAGGAGCCCCTCCACCTCCTGCGGCGCCAGCACCGCCGTCGGCTCGTCGAGGAGCAGCACGCGCGTGTCGCCCATCAGCGCCTTTAGGATCTCGACCCGCTGACGCGCCACCACCCCCAGCCCCCCGATCGGCACATCCAGCTCCACCGCCAGCCCCAGCTCCCCGGCGCGCGCCTCCACCCGTTCGCGGTAGCCGGACCGCAGCATCCCCCGGCGCGTCCACGCGGCCGCGTCGAAAAGCGCGACGTTCTCGAAACCGGTGAAACGCGGCACGAGCGAGAAGTGCTGGTGCACCATCGCGACGCCCAGTGCGCGCGCCACGCCGACGCCTGCATTGCCGAGCGGCTGCCCGCCGATCTCCACCCGGCCCGCATCCGGCTGCAGAATCCCGGCCGCGACACGGGCCAGCGTGGTCTTCCCGGCCCCGTTTTCGCCCAGCAGCCCGTGGATCTCGCCGGGTGCCAGCACGAAGTCGACCTGGTCGAGCGCGGTGACCGGGCCGAACCGGCGCGTCACGCCCCTTAGCCGCAGGGCGTCGCGCACTCCCGGCCCTCCGCCCCCGCCCGTCAGGACGAAGGCGTCTCCCCCGCCGCGGGCTCGAGGAAGTCGATCGCCGGGACATCCAGCGTGCCGGCGATGATGGCCGCGCGCGCCTCGTCGATCCGCGCGAGCGCGTCGGCCGGGATCACCCCTTCATGAGCCGGACTGGGGACGAACTCGACCGAGCCGCCAACCAGCCCCGTAATGGTGGGTCCGGCGAGCGTGCCCGCCCGCCAGTCGAGCGCGGTCTGCAGGAAGATCGTCGGGATGTTGATTGCGGCGCTGCCCAGGATCACGTCGGGCGCGACATCGTTCTGGTCGCGGTTCATCCCGAACGCCCAGGCCGTGCGGCCTCCTTCGCGGGCCTCGCGCACGGCCTGGAAGACGCCGAAGCTGGCCGCGTCGACGTTGTGAATCAGGACATCCGCACCCTGCCGCAACTGCGCGGCTGCAGCTTCCTTCGCGGCCGAGACGTCGTCCCAGCTGCCGATGAACGTCTCGAGCACGACCGCATCCGGCATCACCGCCTTCACCCCCGCCTCGAAGGCGATGAAGGTGCCCTTGGCGCTCGGGATCTCGACCCCGCCCACCATCCCCACGGTCCCGGACTGCGTGACCGAGCCGGCGGCCATCCCGGCGAGGTACGACGCTTCGTGCAGCCCGAAGATGATCGGTACGACGTTCGCGGCCGAGCGCGAGCCCGAGGAGACCACGAAGGTGACATCGGGGTACATCTCGCCGGCGCGGCTCGCGGCGTCCTGGTACTCGAAGCCGTGGCCGAAGATCAGGCCGTACCCGGACTCCGCGTACGAAATGAAGGCCTCGTCGAACTCGGCCGGGGTCCGGGTCTGCTGGTGCGAGACGCGGAAGCCCAGCGAGTCGCCGATCAGCTGCAGGCCCTCGTAGGCGCCCGCGTACCAGCCCGCGTCGCTCACGGGACCGGCGGTCAGAAGCGCCACGGCGGGTGTGTTGGCGTCGGCTCCGCCGTCAGGATCGGGCGCGCACGCAGCGGCCGCGAGCCAAAGGACTGCCAACGGGATCAGCGGCCGTAGCGAGGCAGCGTGCCGCGAACGGGTCTGGCTGGAGTGTTTCATCATCCGGCTACCTCGGTCTGATGGCCCCCGATCTGGTGGCCCGTGGAAGCGTCAGAGTACAATATATGCGTGAATCGACACCCAAACTCCGGCCCGATTGGAAATCCCTCATGAGCCAACCCCGCGACCATTGGAGTTCCAACACCGGCCTCGTGCTAGCCGCCACCGGCAGCGCGATCGGCCTCGGCAACCTTTGGAAGTTCCCCTTCATCACCTGGGAGAACGAAGGGGGAGCGTTCGTTCTCGTGTACCTGATCTGCATCGCGGCAGTCGGCCTGCCGATCATGATGGCCGAGCTGCTGATCGGGCGTCGCAGCCAGAAGAGCGCGGTGGGAGCGCTGAAGGACGCCGTGGCGTCCAAGTGGCCCGGTGGCCGTGCACTCGGGGGACTGGTGGGAGGATGGGGCGTGCTGGCTGGCTTCATTCTGCTCAGCTACTACACGGTCATCGCGGGTTGGTCGCTCTACTACTTCACACAGACGATCGGCTGGACCTTCGGCGGCTACCCTGTAGGAATGTCGGCGGGGGACCTCTTCAACGAGCAGGCGCTCAACACCGGTCTGCAGTTGCTCCTGTCGCTGGGGTTCAGCCTCGGGACGATCGCTGTGGTCTATTTCGGGGTGAGCAAGGGGATTGAAAAGATCGCCCGGATCTTCCTGCCGATCCTGTTCGGCATCCTGCTGCTGATGCTCGTCAGTGCGCTTGGCATGAGTGGTTCCGCCGAGGCCTTGAGCTTCATCTTCCGCCCCAACTTCAGCGAACTGGGAATGGAGGGGATCCTCGAGGCACTCGGTCATTCCTTCTTCACGCTGTCTCTCGGCATGGGGGCGATGATCACCTACGGCTCCTACATTTCCCGCAAGCACTCGGTCGTGAAGGCGTCGGGGGCGATCGTGGCGCTGGACACCATCATCGCGCTGGTCGCGACCGTGATCATGTTTTCGGTCATCTTTTCGGTAGCGGGGATGCGTGACGAGGTCGGCGGGTCCACGGTCGGGATGCTCTTCATCTCGCTGCCAGAGTTGTTTTACACCGAGGTGCCCTTCGGCGTCGTCCTGGGACCCCTTTTCTACGTGCTCGTGGCCCTGGCCGCGCTGACCTCGACGATCTCCCTGCTGGAAGTCGTGTCCGCCTACCTGATCGACGAGCGTGGCCTGGCCCGTCACAAGGCGACCATTGGTGCCGGGGCTGCGATCTTTGTGTTCACCAGCTTCGCTGTCTTGTCGATTCCCGGACTTCTGGGAGTCCCCGCTGACGGTTTCCTGTCCACGATGGAGGTCTTCGACGGCAAGGTCGGCTGGTTCGCGACCGCGGACCACTTCGTCTCCAACTGGATGCTGCCGACCGGCGGCTTCTTCATCACCCTCGCGGCGGGCTGGTTCATGACCCGCAAGGACACGATGAGCGAGCTGGTGGACGGCACCGAGCCGCGCTGGTTCAAGTACGACGCGTGGCGCTTCTTCATCCGCTGGGTGGCTCCGATCGCCGTGGCGGTGATCATCTACTTCGTGATCCTGGGGACGGACTTCAGTTGACGAGGGCGCAGGTCCGCAAACGCCCGCCGGAGGTCTCCTTCGGCGGGCGCGTCCTGTTCCTGGCGGACGACGCCGACCTGATCCGCCGCCAGCTCCACGAGGGGCTCGATCTCGACCTCACGCCCGAGCTCAAGGCCCGCCTCCGCGACCAGATCAGCACCGACGAGATCACCCCGGCCTACATCTGTTTCTTCTACGACGAGACCCTGGGCGAATTCCCCTACCTGGGGCTTGAGGCCGCGAGCGCACAGGGCGGAACCGAAGCCCCCATCGAACGCGGCAGCGTCAAGAACGCCGGGTTCATCTGTTCCGTCGCCGGCAAGCGCCGCGGCAAGGGGTCGAGCCGCGAGCAGAGCCCGTACGCCGAGCTGATGGCGGGGATCAAGGTCGTCGTCAGCGAGAGCATCGAGCGCATCTACAACGAGAACTGCCAGAACCTGGGCATCCTCACCACGACCGACTTCGGGCTGATCGACCGCATCCGTTCGGGCGAGCCGATCCCGCTGAGCGAATTCACGGCCGGGACCGACGACATCACCCGGCAGATCATCGAGTACGGTGGCCTGTTCGAGTTCAACATGGCCCGCCTGGGGGGCCAGGTGACGCTGCCGTCGCCGCGTGCGCTGGCCGACTCTCCCGCAGGCGACGCGGGGCAGCCGCCCACCGCCGCGCCGAACGGCCAGCCGCGAGCAGGCGGCCGCGCTCCCTCCCCCCGCCCCATGACCCTCGGTGAGAAGATCTTTGACAGGAAATGGGTCGTCGACGCTTCCACCGACCACGTCGGCACCGACTGGACCGAACCCGGCGAGGCGGGATTCTTCCGCGCCGACATCCGCTTCAGCCACGAGTACGTGACCCCGATGGCCGCCATCTTCTTCGAGCAGAAGCTGGGCGCCGACGCGAAGGTTCTCGATCCCGACTCGATCCTCTTCTTCCGCGACCACCTGACCTTCCTGCACAAGGTGATGAGCCAGGAGCGGATCGAGCAGGGGCTGCTGGGGGTCGCCAACCAGCTCGAGGCCAAGCAGCGCGAGTTCTCCGAGAAGCAGGGGATCCGCCTCTACGGCGAGCAGCAGGGGCACGTCATGGGTTCCGAGGCGATCTGCCACTCCAAGATCCTCGAGGACTACGCCGAGCCGGGCATGCTCATCATCGGCACCGATTCGCACACGCCCCATGCGGGCGCGGTCGGCGCGCTGGCGTTCGGGGTCGGCACCACGGCGATCTTCAATTCGTGGATCACGAAGGACGTCCGCGCGCGGATTCCGCCGTCGTTCAAGGTGGTGGTCGGCGGCGAGCTGCCCGCCAACGCGACCGCCAAGGACCTGATGCTCGAGATCCTGCGCCATCCCTATGTGCGCGACGGCCACGCGATCGGCCAGATCATCGAGTACGCGGGCCCGGTCGTGGAAGGGCTGTCGGTGGACGAAAGAGCGACCATGACCAACATGGCCGCGGAGGTGGGCGCGTTCACGGGCGTGGTCGCGGCCGACGAGAGGACGGTCGAGTTCCTCGTGCAGGAGCGGGGCATGCAAGTGGCGCGCGCGCGTGCGCTGGTCGACGGCGTGTGCAGCGACCCCGGCGCCGAATACGTGAAGGTCATCGAGATCGACGCGACGCACCTGCGCCCCATGGTCGCGCTCCCCGGCGACCCGGGAAACGGCCTCTACATCGACGAGCTCGCCGATCCGGTCCCCATCGAGATCGCCTACGCCGGATCGTGCACGGCCGGCAAGAAGGAAGACATGGACATGTACGCGCGCGTCTTCCGCGAGGCCCGCGACCGGTGGGGCCTGGGCGTGCACCCCGACGTGAGCTGCTACATCCAGTGCGGCTCGACCGATGTGCGCGAATACGCGCGCGAGCAGGGGTACCTGGACCTGTTCCGCGAGATCGGCGCCGAGTTCATCGAGCCGGGGTGCGGTGCCTGCATCGCCGCCGGACCGGGGATCACCCGCTCGCCCGACCAGGTGTCGGTGTCGTCCCAGAACCGCAACTTCCCGGGCCGCTCGGGGCCGGGCCAGCTGTACCTGGTGTCGCCCTACTCGGTGGCCGCGTCGGCGGTGGCGGGGAGGGTGGCGGCGTGGGAGCCGGGGGTGCGGATGGAGCGGGTGGGGGCGGGGGCGCCGAGGGTGCCGGTGCTGGCGTAGAGGGGCTGTTGCGGGCTAGTCGTTCGACTTCGGCCGGACCGCAAACCGGTTGATCCACCGGACCAGATCGGGGCGCCTGGTGCCGGTGGCATGGAGCGCGCGGGCGATCTCGTAGAGCGAGATGCCGCCCTGGGTGCGAAGGTCCTTGAAACGCGGGGCGGTGATTGCGCCGAACAGATGCGCGAGGATGGCGCGATCGGCGTCCGCCAGGCGGGCGGAGCGGAACAGGCGCGAGAGGGCCGGGCCGCTGGGGCGGTTCGCAATACCCGCAAGGTGCAGGCCGGCGAGGTCGGCAAGGAAGTCGTGGGCGGCTTGCTGGCCCCCCGGCGGAAGGATGCGCATCCGTGCGCGGGGGTAGTCCCACCATGGGAGCGGAAGAGGGTCGAGGGGTGTGGTCCGTTCCGCCCGGCAGTAGTGGACGGTCGTGGGCTTGCCGGGCCCGCCGATCATGGAGCCATGCGGCCCAAGGCCTTCGGCCGCGGGATCGCCGCCACGGCGGATGCAGTCCTCGACGCGGCGGCGCTCGTAGCGGGCGATGAGTTCCTCGTCGCTGGGGACGCGCTCGGGATCCCGCGGGGGCGGGTCGAAGTAGTAGGCGCGGACCAGGTCGTAGTCGATCATGGCTGGCGGTCGTGAAGTTCGTCGCGGACGAGTTGTTCGACGATGGAAAGAGCCCGTTTCTCCAGAGCGGGGTCGGAAGGATCGAGGAGGGGGGCCAGGTCTCGACCGCTGGCCGTGTGGTCGCCAAAGGCCTCGAGGATGTCGCCCAGCTCGCTCCGGCGGACTGCTCGCAACGCTTTGGCGAGTTCGGCGGAGTCGCGGCGGCTGGCCCAGGCGATGTCGTACATGTCCTGGGACAGGATGGTGCGACGCTGCGCCATGCGAAAGACGAGCTTCTTGCCGAGAATCTCGTTGGTGGTTTCGAAGGGGAGGTTCGTACCGCGAACAGTGTCGCGAGAGCGGGGTTCGGGAGTCAGGGCACCAGGGTTGACGGTGATGTGCCCATCGAGGCCGCGAAAGCGGATGTAGGTGTCGTCCCTGCCGATGGCGAGGCGGATGACGGGTGCGGTGGCGGTCAAGTCGAGGGTGAAGCGGCCGCCCGTGTTCCGTTGAAAGTGGCGATAGCGGTCGCTGTCGACGAAGAGGTCCACGTCCGTGCTGTGCCGGTGCGCCCAGCGTGCCGCGAGGGCGGTGCCGCCGCCGAAGCGGATGTGGTCCTCGCCGCCGAACGCGCGGGCGAGGGGACGTCGAACCGCCTCGAAGAGTTCGGCCGGACCGGTGGGAAGATCGTATTCAGCCATGGTGATCAGCGTCTACACGAATCTTTGTCGCCGTTCGCAGACATTCGGGCATTGTCGTCGTTCGCAGACATTGATGATTTGTCGCCGTTCGCCTACATTGAATAGCCCATCCGAATACCCGACCCCAACTTCCGAGGATCACCCGTGCGAGTCAACACGCCCGCCGATTTCGGCCATTTGATCCGGCGGGCGAGAAAAGCGCGGGGCATGACCCAGCAGCAACTGGCGCGCGCGGCCGCCGTGGGGCGCCAGTGGATCGTGGAGATCGAGGCGGGAAAGCGGCGAGCCGAGCTCGGGAAGGTAATGCAGACCCTGGCCGCGCTCGACCTGACGTTGTCGATGCACGGCGAGGGGATACCCGAGACCCGTCCCGCGGACGACCCGATCGAGGTCATCGATCTCCAGGCCATTCTCGACGCGCACCGGCGGACGCCCCCTTGACCGAACGCCTCATCGCTCTGGCCAACGGGCATGTCATGGGCGAGGTGCAGCGTGACGCCCGAGATCGGCTCGCTTTCGTGTACGACCCTGTCTGGCAGCAGAGGGAGCGCGCGTATCCCCTGTCGCTGTCGATGCCGCTTGGAGTTCGGCGGCACGGACACGACAGGATCGAACCATGGCTCTGGGGCCTCCTTCCGGACAACGAGAACGTGCTGGCGCGGTGGGGCCGGAGGTTCCAGGCCTCGGCGCGCAGTGCCTTCTCCCTGCTCCGCGGCACGGGGGAGGACTGCGCGGGAGCGGTGCAACTGGTCCGACCGGAGCGGGTCGACCACCTGCAGGATCCGGCGGTTCAGCAAGTTGCCTGGCTGACGGCCGCCGAGGTCGCGGCTCGCCTGCGCACCCTGTGGCGCGACGACAGCGCGTGGCGGCTGGACGGTGACGAGGGGCAATTCAGCCTGGCCGGGGCACAGGCCAAGACTGCGTTGCTCCTCGAAGGCGATCGCTGGGGCATCCCGCAGGGTGCGACTCCCACGACCCATATCCTCAAACCACCGATTCGACGGTTTCCCGGACACTGCGAGAACGAGCACCTTTGCCTCCAACTGGCGCGCGCCCTGGGGATTCCCGCTGCCCGTTCCCGGGTGACCCGCTTCGGGGGGGTGACGGCCATCGTGGTCGAGAGATACGACCGGATCGCCATTGGCGGACGGCTCACGCGGGTGCATCAGGAGGACTTGTGCCAGGTCCTGGGGGTGTCCCCGGCCCGCAAGTACGAAGGTGAAGGGGGCCCTGGGTGCCGAGACATCGCGCGGGCGATTCGGACCCATAGCCGGCGTCCGGGTGAGGGTCTTCGCTCGTTCGCCAGAGCCATGGCCTTCAACTGGGTCGTCGGCGGAACGGACGCACACGCAAAGAACTTCTCGTTCCTGATCGGCGCTCTGGGGCGCGCGGCACTGGCCCCGCTTTATGACGTGGCGAGCACACTGCCCTATCCCGGCCGCTACCCGCCGAGACGCAAACTCGCCATGAAGATCGGCGGCGAATCGCGGCTCGGATACATCCAGGTGAGGCACTGGGAGCGTTTCGCCGCCGAGGTGGGGCTGCCGCCGGAGGAGGTGCTCGGGATCTGCGAATCCGTGGCCATCGAGACGCCCGACCGCTTTGCCGATGTGGTTGCGGCCGCCCGGTCGGAAGGACTGGATCACCCGGTCGTCGGGAGGCTCAAGGAGGGGATCGCGAAGCACGCGGGCGCGTGCCTGGACAGGCTGCGAAGGTGAGGAGCGGGGTGGCCACGAGGCAACTCTACTAGTGTCCCATCCGAACATGCCCGTGTCCCTGCCCGTTTCTGCGGGACCAATGAACGGAACCAGCGGGCGCCGATAGACCGGAATGGTCGCTGCTGGACTCGAACCAGCGACCCCTACGATGTGAGCGTAGTGCTCTACCGACTGAGCTAAGCGACCTTGAGTACCCCCACGGGGAATCGAACCCCGGTCTCCTGGCTGAGAACCAGGTATCCTAGTCCACTAGACGATGGGGGCGTCCGTGCCCGCGTCCGGCGAGTCTTGCATGACGCCGGATGCGAGGGGCAGATAAGCTAAAGCGAATTGGCGGACGGCTCAAGTACGAGACCCCGCGCCCGTTCCGGCTCATCCCAACCGAGGTCCACCTGCACCCCCCATGACGCATTAACGGTCATGCTTCCGAACCCGCCAGCAGGTTGACGATCAGACGGACCATCAGGTCCTTGTTGGCGGGAGCGCTCTCGGCGATCAGCAGGGTGAGCGCGGTGAGCGCCTGGGGGTTCAGGTCGTGCTCAAGCCCTTCCTGGCGAAGATAGAGCAGGAAGAGGCTCGCCGAACATGGTCTGCTCGACGTTGCCGAGAATCCCTTCGAGCGCATCGCCGCGCGGGTTCCCGAAGAGGGGCGTTGCTTCTCCCCGCGCCATCAGTGCCGCCTTGAAGTCCGCAATCGCCTCCACCGCATGCTCGTGGTCGAGGGCAGCGGACGGCGGCCGCGTGCCTGGCGGAGCCTCGAGCCGGTCCCCGTCGTACTCCAGCAGCAGCCGCCACGTGTCGGCGTAGCGCGTGACCAGTTCCAGAACTGCCTCTCCGGCGCCGCTTACCAACGACTGGCTGCGCAGAGTTCGCGCGAGCAGATCCAACGTCTCTTTGGCCTCACTCAGGCCGCGTTCGGCGAGGCGGCGTTCGTTCATGGTGTAGCCGCGGACCAGGTGCTCGCGAAGCGTGCGGGTGGCCCACTGGCGGAAGCGGACGGCGCGCTTCGAGTTCACCCGGTAGCCGACCGAGATGATGGCGTCGAGGTTGTAGTGCCTTAGGGAGCGGCGGACTTGGCGTGTGCCTTCTCGTCGAACTACTAAGAAATCCTTAGTAGTTGCCCGCTCGTCCAACTCGTTTTGCGCGAACACGTTGCGAAGATGCATGATCACGTTTTCGCTCGATGTGACGAAGACCTCCGCCATCTGCCGTTGGGTCAACCACACACTATCCCGGTCGAGTCGCACGCTCAGCTGGACCTCGCCATCCGGGTGCCTCGTAGACGACGACTTCGCCCCCCGGGGATCCTTCTGCGGACTAGCTCTTCGGTCATTTCCGTCTGCCTGCCAGCCATCTTCATCCCTGTCCTCCCTCTCCGCCGCATCGTACTGAATCCTGGAACCGGATCCCCAACCAATGTACGATGCGGGGCGCGGTGCGGTAGGCCATGGCCGCGCCTGGCTCGAATCCCGGGGCAGCCCGATTTGCCCGCCTCTGACGCATCTCTGATTTTGTCAGCCGCCCCGATGTCCGTTTGGCCGGAGAATGTCTCTCACCAGTGAACCCAACCCCCCAGGTCCTCATTCTCGGCGGTGGCCCGGCCGGAGCGGCCGCCGCCCGTCTCCTCGCCCAGTGGGGCCTGGAGGCAGTGGTCGTGGAGCGGTCGCCGGACCCTGACCCGGCCGCGCCGTCCCTGGCCGAATCGCTGCCTCCCAGCGCGCGCAAGGTGCTGGCCGCGACGGGGCTGCTGGGGGTGGTGGAGGCGGGGGGATTCCTCGCGAACAGCGGGAACACCGCGCTGTGGGGCGGCGAGGGCCGCCGTGACGACTTCGCGGGGGGCGCTGCCGGGTTCCACATCCTGCGGTCGCGTTTCGATGCCCTGCTGCGCGGGGCGGCGGCCGAGGCTGGGGCCGAGATCGTGAAGGGCGTGGCCAGGTTGCCGGAGCGAGACGCTGACGGGGAGGGGTGGCGGGTCGAGGTCGCGCGGGACGGGGGGAAGCGCGTCGAGATCCGACCGGGCTGGGTACTCGACTGCACCGGCAGGGCGGGGCTGCTGGCGCGCCGCTTCCGGGTCCTGGAGTCGGAAGCGCCGACGCTGGCGGTGGTTCGGCGGTACCGCAACGACGGCGGTTGGGAGAATGTGGTTGCCACCCACGCCCTCGTGGAGAGCTTCGGGCGTGGCTGGGCCTGGTCGGTGCCCACCTCGGAGAGCGAGCGTCATGTCGCGGTCATGCTGGACCCTCAACTCCACACCGTGATGGAAGGGGCCGCCGATCTTTCGGCTGCCTTCGAGGCCGAGATCGCCAACACCGCCCTCATGCACTCCATCACAAAGCCCGCCGTGCCCGTCGGCGACGCCTGGGCGGTGACCGCGTCGATGTACACGTCGTCCCGGTTCGCGTCGGGGCGCGCGCTGCTCGTGGGAGACGCCGCCTCGTTCGCGGACCCGATGTCGTCGTACGGGGTGAAGAAGGCGCTGGCCTCGGCGTGGCTGGCCGCCGTGACGGTCAACACCGCGATCCGCACGCCGGAGCTGGCCGGCATCGCTGCCGACTTCCAAGGCCGCCGGGAGCAGGCGATGTACGAGGCGCTGCGGGAAGGGCTGGCGACGCAGGTGGCGGAGACGGGATTGGGGGGCGAGGGCGCCGTGGATACCGGGGGATCGGCAACCGCAGGGCCCGGCGCCGACGCGCCCGAAAGCGCCTTCTGGGACCGGCGGGCGCGCTGGCTCTCTGACCGACCCGAGGCCGCCACCGACGCAAACTCGCCGGACGGCCCATCCGCCGAAGCCCTGCGGGACGACCCCGATGTCCGCGCCGCCTTCCACGCACTGCGGCTGGGCTCTGGACGGCTCCGCGCCGGCCGCCGCGATACCGTCGACCGGCCGCTGGTGATCGGGAACCGGATCCGCCTGGCGCCCGCGCTGGTCACCCCGCGCTTCCCCGCCGGCGTGCGTTACTTCCGCGATGTGGACCTGCTCCGCGTCGTCCATCTGGCTGCGGGCACGGCGAATCCCGGCGCCCTCTACGAGACGTACTCCGAGTGGGCAGCGCGCGAGGATCTGCCGCCGGTCGACCTGGCCAACTTCATCGGCGTGGTGGCGCTGCTGATCGCCGACGGGGTGCTGGTGCCGGGGCGCTGATCCTGGCAATCTCGTACACCACGATGTCTGGCCGTGCGCGGAAACACCGCGGCCGGCCGGCGCGAGTTCGGGAGGGGCAGATGCGTGTGGTCTTGACGGGCGCGACCGGAATGGTCGGCGGTGGTGTCCTGCAGGCGTGCCTGGAGGATGAAGGCATTGAGGCGGTCCTGTCCGTCGCGCGACGCAAAGTGGGTATCGAACATCGGAAGCTGACCCAGTTGGTCATGCCCGACCTGTTCGATCTGGCGGCCCACGGGGACGCGCTGTCGGGGTTTGACGCCTGTCTCTACTGCCTCGGCGTCTCCGCCGTCGGAATGTCCGAGGCGGAATACCGGCGCGTCACCCACGATCTCGTGGGAATCGTGAACCTGAACCTGGTGGTGGCCCCCACAGCAGACTGCGCCACAGCGACCGGGGGCGTCGTCGCTTGCAAAACACATGCATCACCACCATAATGCATGCATGCAAAAATCCATCACAGTCCGGGATGTTCCCGAAGAAGTGTGCCGTGAACTCGCTTCGCGGGCTGCGGCCAACGGACACTCCCTCCAGTCCTACCTCAAGACGGCGTTGATCGAACTTGCCGGCCGGCCGGATGTCGCCGACGTGCTCGCCCGCATCGAGAAACGCAAGGCGCTGACCGGAACGAGACTGTCGGCGGCGGCCATTCTCCGCCATCGCGACGCGGATCGCCGATGACGCTGGTCGTTGACGCGACCGTCGTCGCTTCCGCGTTGATCGACTCCGGGCCGGAGGGGGCATGGGCCAGTGAGCAAATGGCGCGGGGGCCGCTCGCGGCACCGCACCACATGCCCGTGGAAGTGGCCAATGTCCTGCGGCGCGCGGCGCTGCACGGTGAGATCTCCGGCAGCATCGCGTCCCTCGCGCTTCAGGACCTCCTGGATGTGCGATGTGAGCTCTTTCCCTTCGCGCCTTTCGCCCGGCGGGCATGGGCGCTTCGCAACAACGTCACACCCTATGACGCCTGGTACGTGGCCCTGGCGGAATCGCTCGACGCCCCGCTCGCGACGCTGGACCGGCGGTTGAGCGGTGCTTCCGGGTGTCGGTGTGCCTTCCGCTGTCTCGGTCGCGATTAGGGGGAGTTGCCGGCGGAAGCTACTTTGCGCCGTGTCCGCCTGTTTCCTATCGTTGAGGTCGCCCATGGGCGTGAGGGTCCGTGCATCACCTTGAAGCGGGAGGGACATTGAAACGATGAGCCCCGGGAGAGGGAGGACAGAGAGCGGCGGAAACCCCGCCTGGGGACGCATGAGACCCCTCTCGCTGCCGGTGGCGCTGGCGCTGTCGGCATTGCTCCTTCCTCCGGCCGCCTCCGCCCAGCAGTCAACCTCCGACGCGACCAGCACGGGCATCCCCGTCACCGACCCGCTCGTCATCGACACCTGCGACCGCTGCCACGCCGTCGGCGACGACGGGATGATGACGCGCGTCTCGTACATGCGGAAGACGCCCGAGGGGTGGCAGCAGTCGATCCGCCGGATGGTCACCCTCAACGAGGTGGAGCTGGAGCCGGAGATCGCGCGGGACATCGTGCGCTACCTCTCCGACCACCACGGAATCGCGCCCGAAGAGCTCCGGCCGGCTCGCTTCGAGGTGGAGCGCCGGCTGATCGACTGGTCGTACGAGGCCTCGCATGAGGGGGATGAGGAAGTCGATCGCGTGTGCAGCAGCTGTCACTCGATGGGACGGGTCGTTACCCAGCGCAGGACGAGGGAGGAGTGGGACCTCCTCATGGCCACGCACCGCGGCTATTACCCCCTTTCCGACACGCAGGGGTTCCGGCGCTTCGGGCCGCCCGCCCCGGACGCGACCGACACGCGGCATCCGATGGACAAGGCCGTGGCCGAGCTGTCGGGCAAGTTCCCGCTGACCACCGCCGAGTGGAGCTCCTGGTCGGCGACGATGCGGCCGCCGCGGCTGGCCGGCACCTGGGCGCTGAAGGGTCACGATCCGGGTCGCGGGCCCATCTACGGCACGGTGGAGATCACGGAAGACGCCGACGCGGCGAACTTCACGACC
This sequence comes from Phenganax stokvisi, assembly GCA_025400075.2. Taxonomy (NCBI): domain Eukaryota; kingdom Metazoa; phylum Cnidaria; class Anthozoa; order Malacalcyonacea; family Clavulariidae; genus Phenganax; species Phenganax stokvisi. Next base: position 25,886 of record JAODVQ020276161.1, read on the forward strand.
CGTGTCCGGTACGGGTACGCGCGCACCGGCGAACAGGTCGAGCGCGAGGGCCGTGCGATCGTGTACACGGGCTACCAGTGGCGCGGCCGGTCGTTCCTGGGCGGCGACGAGGACACCTCGCTCCGCGAAGTCATGATGGTCGAGCGCGGCTGGAACGAGATCAACGGCCGCTGGTTCGCGGGCGCCTACGACGAGTTCGGGCCCGACGTGACGCTGCTGCGCGCCGACGGGCCGGTCATGCTGGGCGTGCACCCGGTCGCGCTCCGCTCAGGCGAGAGCGGTACGGTCACGGTGCACGGCGTAAACCTGCCCACCGGACTGGGGGCCACCGACCTGGACCTGGGCCCGGGCGTCGAGGTCGTGAGCGTGACCCGCAGCGATTCCGAGGTGGTGGCGGCCCGGGTCACCGCGAGCGGCGATGCCGCGGTCGGCGCGCGCGACGTGTTCCTGGCGGGCCGTCCCGTGCCCGGGCAGCTGACCGTTTACGAGACGGTCGACCGGATCGTGGTCACCCCCGAGGCCGGAATGGCTCGGCTCGGCGGCGGCGCCTTCCCCAAGGGCTACGCCCAGTTCGAGGCCACCGCATTCAGCAATGGGCCCGACGGCGAACCCGAGACGGACGACGACCTCGACCTCGGCTTCGTCGACGTCGAGTGGTCGATGGAGGAGTACTCGGCCGTCTTCGACGACGACGACATCGGGTACGTCGGCGCGCTGGGCGCGGACGGCCTGTTCGACCCGGCGCTGGACGGGCCCAACCCCGACCGTCAGGGCCTTCGCAACAACGTCGGCGACGTATGGACGGTGGCGACCTGGCGCGGTCCGGGCGGCGAGGAGGTGCGGGGGCGCGCCCACCTGATCGTCACGGTGCCGCTCTACATGCGGTGGGAGCCGTGGCGCGTGCAGATGGTTCCCGGCGTGCCGCGAAGGACCTCGGACACGGGGAGCGAGAGATGAGGCACGCAAGATGAGCACCACCGTCGCCCACGAGCCCACGTTCCTCGCCCAGCGCGAGTTCCACCCCTTCGAGGCGGGCGGCGAGACCTTCCTCTACCTGGTGCCCTCGGCGGCGGTCTTCCATCTGGACGAGCCCTCGCTCGCCGTGTTGCAGGCGCTGGACGCGGGCGCCGCGAGCGAGGACGCGCTCGTCACCGCACTTGCGCCCCGCCTCGGCGAGACCGCCGTGCGCAGGAGCCTGGCCGAGCTGATGCGGGTGCAGGCGATCGGCCTGACCACCGCCCCGAAGGAGACCTTCCCGCGCGTGCTCCCGCAGGCCGACTTCCCGCTCACCACGATGGTCCTCAACGTCACCAACAAGTGCAACCTTGCGTGCACGTACTGCTACGAGTACGGCGAGGACAAGATCGTCGACACCACCTGCGACCCGGCGCCCAACTACATGAGCGAGGAGACGGCGCGACAGAGCGTCGACTTCATGTTCGAGCAGTCGGGCGACCTGCCGGTGGCGCACCTCACCTTCTTCGGCGGCGAGACGCTGCTCAACTTCAAGGTTCTGGAGAAGACGGTGGCCTACGCCCGCGAGCGCGCCAGGGAGCTGGGCAAGGACGTCGACTTCTCGCTCACCACGAACGGCACGCTGCTGCGGGACAAGGTGATCGACTGGCTGGCCGAAAACCGGATCGGGGTCACGGTCAGCATCGACGGGCCGAAGGAGATGCAGGACAAGTTCCGCGTCTTCAAGAACGGCATGGGCAGCTACGACTATGCGATGCCGAAGATCAAGCGCCTGCTGGAGCGCCACAACACCCGCCCGATCGGGGCCCGCGTGACGCTCACGCGCCAGACGCTGAGCGTGAAACGCATCTTCCACCACCTGCGCAACGAAATCGGCTTCTGGGAGGTCGGCTTCGCCCCGGTCACGACCGCCGACCAGCGCGGATACGCGATCGAGGACGCCGGCTTCGACCACATGCTGGACCAGTTCAACGAGCTTGCGCAGGAGTTCCTGGACTTCGCGGTCGAGGACAGGCACCACGGGTTCTCGAACGTGAAGGACACGATCGAGGAGATCCACAAGGGCGTGAGCAAAGCCTTCCCCTGCGGCGCGGGGCTGGGGCTGATGGGCGTGGCGACCGACGGCGACGTGGCGCTCTGCCACCGCTTCGCGGGGTCGGACGACCACAGCATCGGCTCGGTTCACACCGGACTCGACCGCAAGCGCCAGTTCGAGTTCCTCGGCCACCACCACGTGGCGAACAAGACCGATTGCAGCACCTGCTGGGCGAGGCCGCTATGCGCCGGCGGGTGCTATCACGAGGCGCACGTGCGCTACGGCGACACGGGCGTGGCGAACCTGCACTACTGCGACTGGATCCGGAGCTGGACCAACACCTGCCTGGAGGTCTACGGCGAGATCGCGGTCCGGAATCCGGGATACCTGGAGCAGTTCGAGGGGTGAGCTGGCAGCACCCGGCGCGATGCAGTACGTGGTCGGTTCTTCGATACGGGAAGTCTACGATCAGCCGGTCAATGGTCGCAGGCACTATCCGGCTTCCGGAGGAACCAACACCTCCAGGCGGGTGATCAGGTCCGGCAAGTCGTGGCGCACCGTTTGCCAGACGAGCTCCAGGTTGATCTCGAAATAGGCATGCACAAGACGATTTCGCATGGCAACGATATCGCGCCACGGGATTTCTGGATGAGCCTGCCTCGTATCTTCGCTCACTTGCCCCGCCGCTTCGCCGACGATCTCAATCGAGCAGGTACTCGCACTCCTCACGCGGCATATACCACCCTTGCGGCTTCCAGAATCTTCTTCCGGCGAAGGTAGTTCCGGCTCCTTTCGATCGTGGGACGATGTACGAGATCGACCCTGCGGTGGCACATTTCGGCCAGTTCCCGTCTTATCCTGGCGGCCACGAACAGCCCCGGCGTCCGGCCGGCCTTGAAGCGCACGAGAACGTCGATGTCGCTGTCGGGCCCGAAGTCGTCGCGCAGCACCGACCCGAACAGCGCCAGTTCCTCCATCCCCCAGCGGTCACAGAAGGCCGCGATCTCGCTCATGGGAACGCCCAGACGGGCGACCAGGCGGTCTCGCTCCGCCACTTCTCCGGTTCCCGAGCGCACCCGCCTCGCTTTGGCTTTTCGTCGCACCATGATCGCCCCTGGGGTGCCGGGCACCGCTCCGGATGCCCGGTGTCTTGCCGCGCCCTCGAAGGATACCCGCGGGAGCCGTAGGCTTGCAACAGACGCAGGACAGAGACTCGCCGCCGTTCGGCTGGTCACGTATGTTGGAATGTCGGTCTTGCTTGTGGGACAACAACAGGGAGGCGCGGAAGTGGACCACCTGAAAGCCATCAACCAGAAGGCGAGGCGGATTCAGGCGCATGTCGGCGCGCCGGTGGCCGCGAACGGCGGCGCGGCCGAAGCGCTCCCAAGCGCCGCCGCCAGCGATCCCGACGCCCTCGATGTCGTCGGCCTGGAAAGCCGCCAGGGGCCGCACATCCCGCTGGGGTGCTCTCTCGTGTTCGCTCCCGGCTGGGAGGTGGACTCGACGGGCGGGACGGCCGGACTCTGTCAACCCGTCGAACGCGACCTCTTCGACTGCCACCTGGCCTGCTTCTGGCCCGCCCACGTGCCGGACCAGCTCAACCACGCGCCGGACTGGACGGGCAAGTGCGCGGCGGCGCAGAAGGACTGGCGCAAGATCGACCTGATCTTCCCGTGATGCGCATCGGGGCGCTTCTCAGTGCGGGGCTGCTGGCGCTTTCGGGCGCCCCCTCCGCGGCGCACGCCCAGAGCGGCGGCAACGGCGTCATCTACATGGCGGCGTACGACCATTCGATCAAGGTCATCGACGAGAACTCGCTCGAGATCGTGGACGAGTTCGAGACATCGATCGGGATCCCGATCGGGCTGACGCTTTCGGCCGACCACGAGCGCATCTACGTGCGCGACGCCGAGTTCGAGGAGATCGAGATCTTCGACGTGGCGACCCGCCAGTCCCTCGACAGCTTCACGCTGAGCCGCGGCAGTTCGAGGGTGCGGATCTGGGGGATGGAGGTCGATCCGGCGGAGGAGTTCGTGATCCTCAACACCATGCGGTACACGAAGCGCATCGACCGCTGGGAGATCGACGAAGCGGTGCTGCTCAAGTACGACCTGCAGGACAAGCGGGTCACCGACACGATTCCCTGGCCGGAGGGCGAGGGCGGGCGCCGGGCGCGGATGATGTTCTCGCCCGAGGGGGAGTACCTGTACTTCTTCAGCCGCGGCAACATCCTCGTGCTGGAGACCGAGGGCTTCACCGAGGTGGACCGCTGGGATCTGTCGCGTCCGCTCGAAGAGGGACTCGGGCGCTTCAGCTTCGGTTTTCCGACGAGTCCCCACGACGACGAGGGCTTTCACACCGGGCTCTTCAACTTCACCGATCCCGTGCAGAACCGGCGCATGATGGGGATCGCGCGGGTCAACCTGGCGGAGCGGGACGTCGACTTCTTCACGCTGGGTCCGAGCCAGGGGGTCAGTTTCCGCCTCGCGCCCGGCGGCCGGAAGGCGTACGGCCTGGTGCAGCAGATCGGCAACTACGAGTTCTGGACCTTCGACCTCGAGGGCCGGCGCGTCGAGAATCGTCAGCGGTTCGCGGGCCGCCCGCGGATGAGCCTGGAGATCAGCTCGAACGGCGAACTGCTCTACGTCTACAACGCCGGATCCACGATCGACGTGTACGACGCCGACAGCTACGAGTTCATCCGGACCGTGACCTTCGACGCGGACATGACCAGCTTCGTGATGATCCCGGAGGGGACGGGGCCGCGGGCGGACTCGGGCGGGTCGCCGGGACAACCCTGACGTAACGTTAGGGTGTGCGCGGCTGACGCCCGCCCCGCCGAGGCGCCCTGATGGCCATGCTGGACGCCGAACTGCGCCGCGGACTCGCGTACGTAGTCCCCTACCGCGCGCGGCTCGCGGTCATCCTCGCGCTCAACCTGGCGGGGACGGGGCTGGCGCTCTACGTCCCCTACCTCACGCGGACCCTGGTCGACGACGGCCTTCTGGGCAGGGACCTCGACGCGCTGGTGCGGGTGGTCGTCCTCTTCGTCGGCGTCACCGCGGCCAGCTTCGTGCTCAACTTCGCCAGCGGGATGCGGTACACGAAGGTGTCGGCCGAGATCCTGTTCGACATGCGGCTCGCGGTCTACCGGCACCTCCAGCGGCTGTCGCCCCGGTTCTTCGCGCGCACGCCGCTCGGCGAGATCATGTCGCGGATCAACAACGACGTGAGCGAGATCCAGCGCGTGCTCGCGGACACGCTGCTTGCGTGGGTGGGAAACGTGGCGTTCCTGGTGGGGACCGTGGGCATGCTGCTGTGGCTGGACTGGCGGCTGTTCCTGGCGGCCGCGGCGCTCCTGCCGCCGGCGATCTGGGCGCTGGTGCGCTACCGGAGCCGGCTGGAGGTGCGGGTGCGGATCATGCGCGAGCGGAGCGCGAGCATCGGCGCCTTCCTGATCGAGACGCTGCGCGGGGTGCGCCTGATCGCCGCCTCGAACGCCGCCGAACGGGAAGCCGCGCGCTTCCGCGGTCACAACGACGCGTTCGTGGACTCGCTCATGAAGATGCAGCGGCTGCGCTACCTGTCCGGAGGCCTGCCGGGGCTGCTGCTGTCGGCCAGCACGGCGGTCGTGTTCCTCTACGGCGGGTCGCGCGTGATCGACGACGTGATCACGCTGGGCACCTTCACCGCGTTCATGGCCTACCAGATGCGCCTGATCGGTCCGGTGCAGGGCCTGATGGGGCTGTACACGGGGCTCGCCACGGCCCGGGTCTCGCTGCGCCGCGTGCATGAACTGCTCGACGAGCCGATCGAGGTGGTCGACGCCGAGTCGCCGGCCGCGCTGGGGCCCGTGCGCGGGGAGCTGGTGTTCGAGGACGTGTCGTGCGGGCATGGCCGCGGCGGCGCGGTGCTGGAGGGGTTCGGGATGACGGTCACGCCGGGTGAGGTGGTGGCTCTGGTGGGTCCTTCGGGGGGTGGAAAGTCGACGGTGGCCGACCTGATTGTCCGCCACATCGACCCCGATTCCGGGCGCGTGTTGCTGGACGGGAGAGATGTGCGAGACATCGGCCTGGCGGAGCTGCGCGCGAATGTCGCCCTGGTCGACCAGGCCGCGTTCGTCTTCAACACCTCGATCCTGGAGAACGTGAGGTACGCGCGGCCGGACGCGGACGAGGCCGCGGTAATGCGGGCCGTGGAACGCGCGGGGCTGGGCGACTTCGTGGCGGGGCTGCCCGACGGGCTCGGCACGGTGGTGGGCGAGGACGGCCGCCAGCTCTCGGCGGGGGAGCGTCAGCGCGTGGCGATCGCGCGGGCGCTGCTGGCCGACCCGGCCGTGCTGGTGCTGGACGAGGCGACGAGCGCGCTGGACGCGGCCGCCGAGGCGCATGTGGTGGCTGCGTACCGCGAGGTGATGAGGGGGCGGACGACGGTGCTGATCACGCACCGGGAGGAGATGCTGCGGGGGGTGGA
>JAODVQ020276162.1:0-12736 GCA_025400075.2 Phenganax stokvisi
CACTCTGGATTGAAAACACCTCAAATAAGGCTATTGTCCCTGTTCTTGTCAATAAGACATGTTATGAAATTGATTAGGATGGCCCATTGCTAAAATTACCACAGAAATAATGTAGTTCTACCTGATTATTTGGCTGAAATAAAAAAAAGACAATATGTATCATGTTCAGCAACGACTCCAGGGGATGGAACATTGAAATTGAACATCATCTAAGCACATTGACTATTTTAAAGTTTTTTCTCAATTCCAATGGCACTTAAAATGTAAAATAGTGAACAAGTTAAACCTTCAGAATCAATGTGGATATTGGCATCTTAACCCAAAACAGACCCAGACTTAACTCAACTTAAGTACTGCATCCCTAACCCAGTTTTGCATGTTTCGGTCTGAATTCAATGTTTCATCAATAATGATTACACTCAGGTCCACGTTGTTAGCCTCTAAGCACCTGAATTACTACGAGAATATTTTCAAAAAGTGAAATCAATATGTAATCTGGACAGTTTCAGTGTCGTAAAGTACTGAAGCTTTTTGCTTGATGCAAGCTTGCAACGGGTTAGATTGTAAAAAATTAAAACTTTAGAACTCATACATTTAGGATTTTGAGCTAGAAATTATGGTTTTAGAATGAATGCCATTACTCAACAACCCAGACCGATAGCCAAACGTTATCGTGAAGATATTTCAAGCCTCGTTTTCATTTATAAACCAAACAAAAAAGTTTGAAACACTATTTTTGTTGATTACCTAGTTAACATTTCCAATGAAGAAAAAAGTGACAGTCTAAGCAAGCTAAAAAATTTCTTCTTTTCTCAATTACATGTATCTCTATGACATTTAAACCATTACTCTGTAGGTTAACCACTCATATCACAAAGGATGGCATCAATTACATTCAAATCATTCAGTAGTTTTTTACCTCATCTCATTCTGTAAACTCCCTAGTTTTCCGAATTGTTATAATTTGATTCTAAACCTGTTAATCCCATGTCCTTGCAAGATTATGTTGCTCTACTTGTCTCATAATATTTCTTTTGCTAAGCCAAGCTGTGATAAAACCTCCAACTTTATTAATGACCAAAATCAATGGATTAACAACACTGGTTTGAGCTCCAACAGCTGCCAAAACAATACCCGTATTTCGTAGACAAACTTTAATCCTTTTGGGTTTTTGTGTATTTCTTATGATCTGTTTGATTATTCTCGTAATGAATGTCATAAATTCTCTTCAGTTCATTGCAAGTTTCTAGACCAATTTTATCAGATATATTACTAAACGCTCTAGGAATGTCTTGTTTCATTTATTTAGTAGTGAACTCCTTTGATAACTTAGTTTTTGAAATTTACGATACCAACTCTAATTACAAATGTTCTACCCAATACATTGGCAGATGTGGCTTTCTTTTTAATTTCCAATAATACACAGCTTTAAATACTAACAAGTTTATATCACTTCCAATTACTTTCTAATCCTCCATGTTCAAAGATTGACTATAAGAGCAAAGTTATCGTTAAAAAATTTTCTAATGGTCATGCTGCTGCCACAATTGTTAAATAATTTGATTTATTTGGGGGCAATGGTCTTTTTGTTAGTGCCTTGGTTACCGATACAATTTGGAACACTTTGATAATTATTTTGGCCAAATCTATACTTGGATACACTATTGTTTGCTATTTGTAATGGACTTGTTTTAAACAACATGCAAGCCACAGCCACACTTTTTCGTAGTAGATTTACAGTTTCATTGACAAGTGTGCTTGATTTGTTCCATTTCACAGTTTTCAATAAAGTTGCATGTTGAAAATTTAATGAACTTCTAGATTCATATCAAGACAACATCCGTCCAACCAACGTCTCATTCTCGATTGCCTTGTACACTAGTTTGATATTTTCAAGTGTACATCCTTTAGCGCTTTCACCAGATTTAGCCACCATACTGCTAGAAGCTTTTGGAAGTGTAATTGTAAACTGAGAATCATCAACCATATAATAAAATGAATACAATCCACGAGCTCCTATGATTTTAGCGAGTTTGATTTTTTGCTTTGTTCCATGAACAGTGTACAGCAAAGCATGAGAAACTCTTTGAGTTATTCCAGTTTTGGCTCCAACACCAGAGCCACAAATCAACTTTCTTGTATTTTTATTAGCTATTCCATGCTTTGCTAAATCATCTCAAAAATGTTCTAGCAGGTACAAGTCCTTGTATTCCTTTAATTTATTTTTTTGTTATTGCCATAAACATTTTTACCTTGTATAGAAATGACAAGATCCTCTAAGAATAAGTTTTCAGGATTAGTAAAAAACCATGATTTATTGTTATTATTTCTTTAGTCGAACTTTAAATTTAAGCTGAACGTAACCAAGCTAGCATCCGGTTTTAATTTTGCAAAATGCACATACATTTAATTTTCAGGATTTGCTCTGTTTGGACAATATGTAATATTCTGTTTTGTATGTACACTCTTAATGTTTAAATTTTTGTTTTCTATAACCAAGAGTTAGTTTTTATTTATTATATCCATAAACTTTATGGTTTCTTACGACGTTTGTTTTTATACATGTAATAAGCAAGCCATGGCAATGCCAATGCTAGTATTGGTAAATTAATAGATAGGAATGCTGACTCTTTTGCCCCCAGCTCAAGATAATACTTATGAGATGTAGTATAGAACTAGCAATGAATCACAATTGCTTTGCATTGTCTGCCGATGTTTTTTTCAAATTCACCCACTGCTTGTGCTTCTTTTTTAATGACAGGCCTAGCACCCATAGTCATGGATGTAATAATTCCACCTATTGCCAGGGCAACTCCACTCAATGCTATTAGGCTGTATTTACCCCATCTTTGAATCTACAAAAGTTATTTAAATCGTTTTGTTCAATCTGTGCATCAATTTGTTCTTTTGTTGGCTGGGTCATTTGTTTGGGTACATTTCATCTATTCCGTGTTTACGTTCTGGCATTTTACCAAGCTATATTTCTTCTCTATGATCTAAGAGCGTGCGTAAATCATACATTACAATTTTATCAATGCTTGAGTTTTCAGATACAGTTTTTGCGTTTTTTTTCCATTTTGTCATGTAGGAACTCAAAGTCTCCTAATATTGTTGTTATTTTCTCAAAATCTGCATCTTTTTAGGATGGCTTAGTTCATCCAATCTTTTGTTCGTGTTTTCAATGCCAGTATTAATTATATTGTCAAGATATTTGAATATAAGCTTCTTTTTCTTTTGGAATATCTTTCAGTTTTGGTTCAAAACTCGATGAAGTAAAATTTTTTCTGTAGTGTTCTTTAAGTCAATCTGGTAATTTTTTCACATTGGCTTTACTTTTTTTTTGTATGTTTAATCGTTTCATCGAGTTTATCATGAAAGTTTTCTAGACTTGCATTATAATCATCACCTGTGAGCTTTTTTACTTCTTCAACATTCTTGTTTAGTTGTGTTTTTATCTAATCCATCTCAGTAGTTTAGTATTTGGGGGTACCAGACTATTTTTTACCTATTGTACCATTTTTTGCTTTTTTTATCTAATATATCCCAAGCACTTGATGATTTCAATGATTGACCATAGAACGACCGTATGATCATAACCAACACATGTTCTGTGGTGTGATCCATGTGTAATACCAGGAACTAGTATGTATGATTTTACTCCTACAGTAACTTACACGACAGTCTCACTACACACTGTCACATAAAGTTTGAAAGTGGGGATATCATTCAATGTATTTTAATTATTGATTCATTAAATAGTGTCTCTATGCATAGCTTTTGATTCCTTCCTCTTGTATAAATCTTTTGTCGTCGAAGCAGCTTTGTGATACATTGTTGATATCATAGCTTCTTAATTTATGGTTGATGCTTCTTATAGACTTCATGGTGTGATGCATCTGTTTATTTTTGAAGAGCGTTCGTCTATAGTTTTCAGGTTTGATGTTGTTTTCAATAACGTTCTTTTTTATTCGTTTGGTATTAATTTCCCCTTTGTTGTTGTTCTTTATATATGAGTACAATTTAGACCTTAATGCAAGGAATCCGTCAAAGGTATACCTTCTGCTTCATCCTTAAATTTTCCAATAACTTTTTAATTTGTTTCATCAAAGTAAACATTAAGGGTAATCACTATAATCAAATTTATCTTTATCATTCCAAAAGTCTTGGTAAACATCTTCAGCCTCAATCTCAAATGTAAGAGTGTCTGTGCCGGTGAATAGCAATCTTGCTTGGCCTATGTACTTCTTTTTGATGTAGTGAAAATCATACATTAGCGTTTATCTGAGGACCAATAAATGCATCCCCAAATATGCCAGCCTGTGAAGGGTTAATGTTTTTTTGATCTTATGCACAGCTACTAGGTTTTCATTAAGACTTTTGCTGCTTACATAAGTAGATTTAGCCGTCATTTTTAGTGATTTCTTTTCGTCAGTGAGTAGTCTAACATTTACTTTTTTTCTACGGTTTTCCATAGTCTTTTTGAAGACGCTGTTGTTCAATAGTTTGAAAAAGTCTTTTTGAATGAGTTCTTAGCATTCTTTCGTTTCTCTGCGTTGAAGTCTATATACTTCTTAAGCCAAGGAGACTGACTTAATTTTAGTACTCGATGCACCTTTGTTACTCTTAGACCGAGGTCTGTATATGGTTGGAGCTTTCTATAGTGAAGCACATAATTTTCCTTATCATTTAGAGTCGAAAGTAGTGTAAAAAAGGGGGGTTCTGGGACAAAATTGCATAATCTCTAGATAGTCCCTAAAAACCCCAGAACTTTTTTTAGAATTTAAAAATGGCGCAAATGAGGGTTCTGGGCAGCGTCTAAACATGTTTAAAGGTGAAACGAGGGCCTTATTGAGTATGTATTTACTTTGCACCTTTTCAAATAGTAAAAATGGGGGTTTTGGGGGAAAATTAGACATGCTCAAACTTGTTTGATTTAATGCTAAATTCTGATTGGTCACCTTAAGCTATAAAAGACACACAAAAAAAATCTCTTAAAATGTTACAGATTGCGCAGATTTTAAAATCGAAACTTTTTGAAAAAAACGTCAAAACTATAAGTAGGAGCAGAATGAAGAATTCAAAACCAAAATATAATCTATTATTTGGAGCACAGGTCTCAATATTGAAACCTCCTGCTCTTGAAAAATCTTATACAAAATCAAATCAAAATAATAATTATTATTTACCTCCTGATATTAAAGAACTTTTGGCCAAAAGAAAAAATATGAAGATAAACTTGAACAGAAAAAACGTATTGCTCATTATAAAAGTCCTCAACCAGAAAATAATGAAATAGTGAATAGAATTTCATCAAAGCAAAAAATTCCGGTTGTGGAACAAAATAAAGAGAGGGGAATGAAATCTAAGGATATTAAAAAAATTCAGACAACAGGTGGATTTATAAAACATGAAGGAGAAGTGTATACACCTGAGGATTTAAAGAATATGGAGAAATTTGGAAATTTTAAATCTATTAATGAAATTCAAAATTTTAAATCTTCTAAACCAAAATCTACACTTCATGGAGACACTCCCTAAGGAGACATTCCCTACAGAAATTAAACCAAAACGAGAAAACACTAGTTAGTCAGTTAGACATATTTGGCATAATCGAAAACAGCAACATCAGCAAAAAGCGAAACAGAAAAATGTTGAAATTGGAGATCGCAGAAAAATCTCAGAAAAGAGGAAAAAATTGAGCCAGGATCTTAATGAGGCAAAGAAAAGTATAAGTGCAGAAATTGAAGCTGAGCATATTTTAATTAATACATCAAAACAAACTGAGAAGGATTTACGCCAAAAAGCAAAAAATCCTGATGATATTTATAGAAAAACGTCGAAAGAAGTTTATTTATCAAAACGCGGATCTGAGGAAACAATCTCTAAAACGAAGGAGTTAAAGAAACTTCAAGACGAAACAAAAAAGATTAGACAAGAGGCTAATATTTGGAAAGATATTAAGAAAAGTTCTATGGAGGTTAGAAAAAATTTAGCTCAAAAAAGAAGAGAGGCTATTTTTAACTATAAAAAGTCTCTTCAAGAACTGAGTTATAAAATATCTATTGAACAAAAAGAAATTTTGAAAAAGTCTACCACAGAGAGTTTTAAAAAACGAAAAAGCGACTTTTTACCGAAACCAAAACCAAGTCAACCTAAAATACAAACATCAGAGGAGAAAAAACACATAGAAGAAAATATAAATAGAATTGAAAAAGAGATTGAATAACGAGATAAAAAAAAGCATTGAGGACACCAGCAAACAAAAATTCAAAGTCAAAACATACTGAATATATTAAACTTTCAAAAAATAGACTCGCCAAGTTTATAACTGAAACAAATCCACTTAGATATAAGTTAAGAAAATTGAAAAATTAAGATCCTACTTTAGCTCCTAGAACAAAACCTGTTCCAAAACCTAGAACTAAACCTACTCCAGCTCCTAGAACAAGACCCGTTTCAAAACAAACTGTTGCTCAAAGACTTCTTCAACAAAAAACAAAACCTGCTCCAAAATAAACAATTATAAAAAGAAAACTTAATGCGTTATATGATTGGGTATTAGATTTTGTACCAGAAAATATGAGGAATGGAATTAAAGATATTTATAATAACTTGAGATCTCAACTTATGAAGTCATTAAAAATAGAACCTAAACTAGAATATGAAGAAGAAGAAGAAGTTGTTGAACCTTTAGAAACTGCTATGAAAGGTCGACTAATATCTTTGTGATAAAATACACAAAAGAAGATAAATGTCCACATGGCTGGTTATACCATTATACAGCTAAACCTGTGAAAAACTTATGAAATCTTATGGAAATTATAAAATGCAGCTCATTTTACTCTGTAAAATGGTGAGAAGAAATCCGACCACAGATGAGATTATGGATAGAGAATATGGATATTTCAGCTGAACTTATCAAATAATTTTTCCAGGATTGAGCGTAGACGAAATTTATAATGGTATGGTGGAGAAAATTTTAGATGAGTTTGTAAAGGAAAGGAAAAAAGGTTCTGGATGGGAGCTTGAAAATATAGAAGAACTTCAAATTCATGTTTCGAAACATGATCATCTTCAAGGTTCCCTTCACTTGCCATTACCAAAGAAGTTGGCAGCTAAAAAAGCAATTACTAATCCAAAGAATGACTTTGGCAGCGATCAACAATGCTTCAAGTGGGCTGTTAGTATAGCATTATTTACAAAACCTGGAGATCCTCATCGTGAGGGAATTACAAAAAAAATGATAGAAAAATCAAAAACTTTAGATTGGACGGGTGTAAGATTTCCAACACCTGTTGCGGACATTAATAAATTTCAAAAAAGACATAACATCAAAAAAAATTTATTCAGAAATAATGAGTAAGAAGATGGGATATTTCCCATTGGCACTAATTTACATGATGATCCAGACATTAGACTCTTGCTTTTAAATGAAAAACATTAAACAGTTATAAATAATTTTTCTAGACTAACCAGTTCTTATTTAACTAAGAAAAAAGTTAAGCATTACACTTGTGACTTTTATTTACAACATTTTTATACAAAAGACAAACTAAATGAGCACAAAGACTACTGAAGAAAACGCACTCCTAGAAACACAGTTTTACCAAAACCCAACACTTTTACCAGTTTTAAAAATCATTCTAGAAAAACAATGACTCCGTTTGTTGCATATGCAAGTTTTGAATGTATTACAAAACCTATAGAAAATAAATTAGGTCTGAGCACTAGACAATATCAACAACATATTTTTAGCGGATTTAGTGGTTTAGTAAAATGTTTTGATGATGAAATTTACAAACCAAAATATATCCACCACACTTTAGAAAAAGTTGAAAAAATATTCGTGAAAAAATTAGAGGCAGAAGTCAAAGACATTTATAGCAAGTATTATAAATATCCAAAGAAAATAATCCTAACAGAACAAGATAAACAAGATCTTGCTGACTCAACAGTTTGTCATATTTGTGAAAAGTCTTTAGAACAAACAGACAAAGTTATGGATCATTGCCACTTTACTGGAAAATACAGAGGCGCGGCTCATAATAAATGTAATTTGCAATATAGAAACTCAAAAATTATACCTGTTGCGATGCATAATTTAGAAGGTTATGATTCTCATCTGTTTATTAAAGATTTATACCTAACTCCATGAAGAGTTACTACTTTTCCACCATCAAGAGAAAAAATTTTAACTATTACAAAATATCTTCCTGTAGATCGAACAGAAAACGGAGGTCTGGTTACAATGCAAATAAGATTTATAGATTCAGTCAAGTTGATTAGTTCTAGTTTAGACTCTTTAGTAAACAATCTAACAGAAGAAGGTCTACAAAATTTACATTGTCTGAAAAGACATTTTCCAGATCACCTAGAACTGCTTTCTAGGAAAGGGGTTTTCCCTTATCATTACATGGATGCTTTTGAAAAACTAAATAAGACAAGTTTACCTCCAAAAGAAGCTTTTTACTCAAAACTTATTGATGAACATAGTTCAGATAAAGACTATTCTCACGCTCAAAAAGTTTGGTCGACTTTTAAAATGACTAAGATGCAAGACTGCCACGACTTGTATTTAAAAACAGATGTCATACTTTTACCAGATGTCTTTGAACAATTTCGAAAAGTGCGTCTTGAAAATTGCAAATTAGACCCTGCCTGGTATCTTACAGCCCCAAGTTTAGCTTGGGGTGCTTGTTTAAAATTAACAAAAGGAAATTGAGAACAACTTTTTGATGAAAGTATGTATCTTTTGTTTGAAGAAAGAGTTCACGGAGGTGTATCTATGGCTACAAAGTGACACATAAAAGCAAATAATAAATACTTGAAAAATTATGATCCAAACGAACCAAGCACTTTCGTAGTTTACTTGGACGCAAGTAATCTGTATGGGTGGGCAATGATGTCTCCACTTCCTACTCACGGATTTAAATGGATGGGGAATAGAGAACTTGAAAATTGGCAAAGTCTTCCTGATGACCAAGGTTGCATTTTAGAGGTAGACATTGAATACCCAGGAAGTCTTCATGATTTTCACAGTGATTATCCTCTTGCTCCTGAGAAAATAAAGATTAAAATAGGCAACACCACAACAGAGAAACTCGTTCCTAACCTGTATCATAGAACAAAATGGGGCTGTTACACAATGGGGCTGTAAGATACTAGGCAGGATCTAAACCGAACGCCACATTGAATATGGGCAGAAATACGCAGTTTGTTCCATCTCTCTTGCTCTCAAACACTATGTCACTATTACCAAAGATAGACGAAATCGCCTATACGATAACGCAACAAAATATTGATGTAGCGCTTCTGTCAGAAACCTGGTTAAAAGAATCTATTCCAGATAGTTTAATCAAAATTCCTGGTTATACTGTATACCGACGTGACCGTAAAAATGGCGTGCATGGAGGGGTTTGCATGTATATCAAAGACTCTGTTGAAAGCGAAGAATTGAATGACATTCAAGTCGATGAACATGAGGTCTTATGGCTATTGTTGCGACCAAAACGCCTACCACGTGGATTTTCTCACCTTATCATTGCAGTCCTCTACCATCCCCCTAATGCAGATAATGAATCCATGTGTGAATATCTGAAAAAGTCCCTTGAACGCTTTGAAATAAAATACCCAAATGCTGCAATTATTGTGGCTGGGGACTTCAACAAACTAAAATTTAAATCTTCAGCGATGTGTTTCCAACTGAAACCTGTCATCGTCTTTCCTACAAGAGGTGCAAATACCTTGGACCAAATTTTTACCAACTTCAAAAGTAAGTTTTTATATGGAACCCATTAGCGGACCACCTTTCGAATTATCCGACCGTGTCACAGTCACCATGTTCCCAGCAGTACGGAGCTTGGCAAAATCTCAAAAGAAAGTAGTTAAAGTACGAGATAGAAGGACAAGTACCGTGACAAATCTTGGTCAGTTCTTCCTAAATGTTCCCTGGGAAGCCCTTCTATCAAATGCTTTAACTGTTGACGGTAAATTGGAAGTCTTTACGGAGCTAATAAACTATGGTTTGAACAGCATAATGCCTGAACAAACTATAAAAATCTATGCAAATGATCGCCCGTGGATGACAAAACAACTAAAACGTCTAATCAACAAGAGACAAAAAGCATTTTCATCGGGCAATACATGTCTTTTTAAATTTCTGCGAAACAAAGTAAACCGTGAACGCAAACGCTGTCGCAGTATCTATTATCAAAGGAAAGTGAGTAACTTAAAAGAAATTAATCCGCGTAAATGGTGGCGTGAAGTTAAACAGCTGTGCAGCTCCTTGGACAAAACTAAATCTATTTCTTGTTCGAGTTTGGACATGAATCTAAATTGCACTGACCTTGAATCAGCAGATAGAATTAATGAGGCATTTACTAGTGTCATGGCTGACTATGAACCCCTAACAGATGACATACATGTCGACGTAGACGGTAACGATAAACCTATTCAAGTCACGATGACGCCAGTTGAACAGAAGTTGCGCCAAATAAACGTCCGTAAAGCAAACGGCCCGGATAGACTTCCAAACTGGATACTGAAGACATACGGGGATATTATAGCACCCGCAGTTACTGATATTATTAACTGTTCTTTCCGAAGTTGTACAGTGCCACATGTATGGAAGATGGCCGATGTGGTTCCCATTCCTAAAACCTCACAAATTTCTGATTTTAATAAAGATCTTAGACCTATCTCTCTAACCTCTACACTATCGAAAGTAGCCGAAGGGTTTATTATTGATTATGAACTGAAACCTGTGTTATTAAGACTGATAGATTCTCAACAATTCGGGTTTATTCCTGGGTCAAATACAGCGCTTGCTCTCATCTCGATGATGCATAATTGTATAGCAGTAAAGGTGGCCCTGCTTGACTTCAAGAAGGCGTTCGATTTGATAGATCATAAGTTACTGATAGCTAAAATAACGAGTTACGGTGTTAAACCAACCGTTGTAAATTGGATAACGGATTTTCTACGCCAACGACAACAGCGAGTAAAAATCTCTCCTGGGGTCTATTCAAGTCTTTTGCAGGTTTCGGCTGGAGTCTCACAAGGAACTAAAATTGGCCCTTGGCTGCTCCTTGCCAACATTAACGACTTGACTATTGTAGAATCGTGGTCTGAAGAATTATGGAAGTTTGCTGATGATACAACCATTTTGGAAGTTATTTCGAAGAATGAAGCCAGCACCCTTCAAGATACAATAGATCTGGTAGCAGGCTGGACCAAACAAAATAAATTTCACCTAAATGCGACAAAGTGTAAAGAGATGAGGATAAATTTTTCAAAACAATCCTGCTGTGATGATCATGTGAAGATAGAAGGTCAGAGTTTTGATCTTGTTAAGTCAGCCAAAGTCTTAAAGTTAATAATCTCAGATAATCTGAAGTGGAATATGCGCGTAGATAATATATTGAAAAAAGCCTCCAAACGACTTAACCTACTAAAACAACTGAAAAGAGCGAAGGTCGAAGAAGCGTCCCTGATTGAATGTTACTGC
Organism: Phenganax stokvisi; assembly: GCA_025400075.2. Taxonomy (NCBI): domain Eukaryota; kingdom Metazoa; phylum Cnidaria; class Anthozoa; order Malacalcyonacea; family Clavulariidae; genus Phenganax; species Phenganax stokvisi. The sequence continues at coordinate 11,507 of JAODVQ020276162.1, forward strand.
GCATGTGTTAGATCAATCCTAGAGTACGGCTGTCAAGTGTTCCACTGGAGTTTGCCGGATTATTTAGTAAAAGATGTAGAGCGAGTGCAAAGAAGAGCCTTAAGAATTATATACCCCGACTTCGAGGGAGAAGAAGCTGTGAAGAACGGAATGTTGAAGATATTGGAAGAAAGAAGAGAAAAATTGTGTGTAAAATTATTTGAATTAATTCAAAAGAATAAAGATCATAAATTAAACGAACTGTTACCTAATGATTCAATGTGCACGTATAACCTGAGATCACCTCACAGATACGAACTATCTACTATAAAAACAAACAGATTTAAAAATTCTTTCGTCTGTCATTACGCAGCCCGAGCCAAAAAGTAGAAATACTGTACAATAAAATTTTAATAACTTGGTGTTTTTATATTTTTTATATTTTGTATATATAGTTTATAACATTTATAGTGTTAAGATTAGATTGTGATTTAGTAATAGTAGAACTTTTCCTTTTTTTTTTCTTCTATTTTGTATTAATGTATGTATTTTACCATGTAAAAATCAGTTGTAACTCAGCTTTCTATAACGCTGCAAGAATTGATATTAATAAACTATAAACTATAAACTATAATGATGCATCTTTATCACCTTCTTTGATTGCTGAGTTTCTAAAGTTTTTCAAAGCACCTATAGAAAACATAAACTTTGATTAATAAATTAAGAAATATAAAGTTTTCTGAGGAACAAAAAGTGCCGGATAAGCATTGTGTTTTGTAATTTATATTGTAACTTACCATGTAGCTGCTTTTAATTATCTTTGCCATTTCCGACAGTAAGAACTTCGTGGTTTCTACTTTTCCTTTTCGTCTTTTCTGTAAATTTTTTCTCCTGGAGAAAATGTAAGGTAAGAATAAGATGCCAACAAGTATATACTGTTACTGAAGTAAATTTAGCCAGGTGAAATGGTTCTGAAAATTTGGGGGATATTTTATTTCAAAGTTACATTTGAGAAGATAGCGTTACTGGACCAAAAATCGGTGGTGATAGTGAAAATATTGTAGTCCTTATAGTAAAGCGATAAACGTCGATTTTTACTCATTTCTAATCACGGTTCACGAAGAAATAGTGAGAAAGTTCCTCTTATTGAAATATGTTTACTTTATTTAATTAGCAAAGCTGTATGAGAACATTGTGTATAGTAATACATATCACATATTGTTGTTCTTTTGCAGCGCCATTGAAAAGAGA
>JAODVQ020276377.1:0-12735 GCA_025400075.2 Phenganax stokvisi
TCGCTTTTTCGGGGGCTGTTTGTGTGGTTGTGGTCGTTTGCAATGGCACGCGTTGGCAGGCTGGGTTTGTGGATGGTGCCCTTTTTGTGGGTGGGGTTTGAATATTTCAATACGCTGGGCGATATGGGTTTTCCGTGGATGCTGCTCGGGCATACCCAGGTGGATTATTTGCCTTTGATTCAAATTGCAGAGGCGACCGGGGTTTACGGGGTGTCGTTCTGGGTGGTGGTGGTCAATTTGATTGCGTTTAAGGTAGTGGAAAGTGCGCGGCGCGGTTTGATGGTTGGTGTTCTGATTTTGGCTTTTGCACTGCCAGCGGGATTTGGTTTGTGGCGGATGGCAGAGCCGGTTGCTGAGGGCGATTTGAAGGTCGCTATAGTGCAGCAAAATGTGCCGCCTGTTGAGAAGTCGTACTGGGGGTTTGATCACAATTTTAATAAGTTGGAGCCTTTGACGATTCAGGCCGCAGAGTCGGGGGCGCGATTGGTTGTGTGGTCAGAGGCGGCTTTGCCCGCGCGTTTGAAAAGTGAAGGCGCATCTCATCAGGCGTATCAGGCGCGGGTGCAGGCGTTGGTCGATTCGCTGGGTGTTTATCTGTATATGGGGGCGAATCGCTTTGAGGCCGCGGCGCGAGATCGTCTTTACAATTCTTCTTTTTTGTTTGAGCCTGGCGGGGGCGATTTGCCGCATTACGACAAGGTGAAGGTGGTGCCGTTTGGAGAGCGGGCGCCTTTTCCCAAATTGCTCGGGTTTTTGCGCGATTTCCAGTGGAGCGGTGGGGGGTATATCAGCGGCGATTTTGAGAGCGGGACGGTGCTTACGGTTTTTGAGGTGCCGGGTGGAAAGTTTTCCGGGATGATTTGTTTTGATTCGGTGTTTCCCTGGCTTGCGCGCGATATGATGGTTCGGGGTGCCGAGTTTTTGGTGGTGATTACGAATGATGGGTGGTATGGGCGCACGTCAGCGCCGTATCAACACGCGGATATTGCGACGTTCAGGGCTGTTGAAAACAGGCGTTGGGTGGTGCGTTGCGCCAATACGGGTGTGTCGATGTTTATCGATCCACAGGGGCGGCAAACGCAAAAGACGGGTTTGTTTCACGAGGCTGTTGTGGCGGGGATGATTGCACCCCGCAATGAGCAGACGCTTTATATGCGGTTTGGCGATTTGTTTTCTCAGTTGTGCGGCGTGATCGCGCTGATGGGATTGGCGGTGTCGGCTATTCGGAGACCGCGAGAGGTGGAGGAGGATGTTGCACCGCCTGAAGGTACGGTGCCGGCGATTATGCCAGACCGCGATGAAGAAGATCTGCCCGATGAAGGCAAGCCGATGCCTTTTCTCGATCATCTGGAGGAGTTGCGGTGGCGCATTTTGAAGGGTTTGGCCGCGATTATTATAGGCGCGATTTTTTGCGGAATTTTTGTCAATGAGATTTTGGCTGTGCTGCTCCATCCTACCCGAGAACTGGAAGATGAACTGATATTTCAGACTTTAAGACCGATGGGCATGTTTATGGTCAAGCTGCAGATCGCGCTGGTGGGTGGGGGGATTCTGGCGCTGCCGTTTTTGATTTTTCAGGTCTGGATGTTTGTCGCGCCCGGTCTGTTCGCCAGCGAGCGGCGGTTTGTGACGTTTGTCATTGGTTCTGCCACTGTGTGTTTTGTCGTTGGTGCTATTTTGGCTTACTGGCTGGTTATCCCACTGGCGATGAAGTTTTTTGTTGGTATGGCTGAAGATACGATTGTGAAGCCGCAGTTTGATATTGGGGAGTATATCGGTTTTGTGCTGCGCCTTCTGGTGGCTTTTGGCCTGGTGTTTGAGTTGCCCGTGTTGACGTTTTTTCTGGCTAAGATGGGGATTGCAACACGCGATCGGATGAGAAAGGGACGGCGTTATGCACTTTTGATCGGTTTTATACTCGCCGCCATTTTGACTCCGCCCGATCCTCTGTCTCAGCTTTTGATGGCGATGCCGCTCATCGTTTTGTACGAGATCAGTATTTGGGTGGCGCGGATTGTGAATGAATAGAGGAGTTTCAGGTGAAGATTTGTTTGTTGGCAAGTGGCAGTGGTGGCAATTCGATTTGTGTTCAAAATGGTTCTTCAAGTGTGCTTATCGATGCGGGTTTGACGGGTAAGAAGATCGAAGAGCGTTTGCGAGGTGTTGGGATCGATCCAGCGGGTTTGCAGGCTGTTGTGGTGAGTCACGAGCATTCCGATCACATTAAGGGAGTGGGGGTGTTGGCGCGGCGGTACGGGCTGCCGGTTTGGATGACGGAGGGCACGTTGAATGCTTCGAAGAAGATTTTTCGGGGGCGTGAGAGGATTCGGGTGTTTGAAAATGATGAGGCGTTTTCAATTGGCGATCTGTCTTTTCAGGCGTTCCAGTTGCCTCACGATGCGGCTGATCCCGTGAATTTTTCCGTGACGGATGGACATTCCTATGTGACGGTTGCTACAGATATGGGTACGGTGACGCAGCTGGTTTACCAGTATATGCGCCGGGCAGATCTGTTGATTATTGAGTCGAATTACGATCGGCAATTGCTGATGGATGGGCCTTATCCCTGGGTTTTGAAGCAGCGGATCAATAGTACGCACGGTCATTTGTCAAATGATGGGGCGGCCGAGGCGTTGTGCGATCTGGCGCAAGAGGGGTTGCAGCAGGCGGTTCTGGCGCATTTGAGTGAAAAAAATAACCGGCCGGATCTGGCGCGAGAGACATGCGCGGATATGTTGCAGGGGCAGGGGATTCGGGCTTTTCCCCTGAGTGTGGCAGAGCAGGACCGTCCGAGTGATATTTTTGTGATTTGATTGGGAAAGGTAGAAGATGGAAAAGTGGATTGAAGAGTTTGTGATGGGGTTGGCCAGTCCGTTCCTGCTTATGATTATTGCGGTGACGCTGTACACGTTGGGCAAAGGTGCGGATTGGCTCGTCGATGAAGCTGTGACGCTTTCGGTGCGCTGGGGGCTGGGGAAGGCGGTTATCGGTGCGACGATTGTGAGTATTGGTACGACGACGCCAGAAGCAGCGGTGTCCGTGTTTTCGGCGATTCAGGGGAAACCAGGGCTTGCTCTTGGGAATGCTGTCGGTTCGATTATTTGCGATACGGGCCTTATTATCGGTCTGGCTTCTTTGATCGCGCCCTTACCTCTTAATCGCCAGTTGGTGTCGCGGTTGTCCAATGTGCAGGTGGGGGCTGGTATTCTTCTGGTGCTCGCCTGTTTTCCGTGGGCTTCTCCCGCGAAATTGTTTAGCCAGGGTGGGGTTTTGCCGCAGTTCGCCGGGTTCGCTTTTGTTGTTCTTCTCGTGCTTTATATTTGGCAGTCGATCCGATGGGCCGCAACCACGTCGGATGCTGAGCGGGAAGATATAGCCGGTGCGGCGGAGAGTAACGCAGTCCTCGTGCTCGTCAAGTTGATTCTGGCGATTGCGGTTATTGTTATTTCAGCTCAAATTCTTATTCCCAGTGTGAGTATTTTGGCAGAGAGAATTGGCGTGCCCAAGCATATTATTTCGGCAACGCTGGTCGCGTTTGGCACGTCGCTCCCAGAACTCGTGACGGCGATTACCGCTGTTAGACGCGGACACGGCGAGTTGGCGGTTGGCAATATTATCGGTGCAGATATTCTCAATGTGTTTTTTGTCGCTGGTATCTCGGCAGCAGCAACACCAGGTGGCCTGCAAGCCGATGGTCAGTTTTTCCAGTTTTTGTTCCCGGCTATGGTGTTTATTCTCATTGTTTTTCGCTGCGGCATTTTTGTGTCTGGTGACGCGCTGAAGCGTCCTTTTGGGATCGTTCTGGTGGCGACGTGGCTTTTGGTGACTCTGCTCAGTTATGTGTTGTCCATAGATATGCATTAGGTCGTTTTTTTACCAGGTGTAGATCATGTGCCCGCGTCCGTTGAACCAGATGATATCTACGATTGCCGATACGCCCACAGCTATTGCATGCCCTACAGTCAGTCCTATGAAGAAGGGCGCAATCCGGCGATAGAGCAGGGCACCCCCGGTGCGGAGTACGATGATCTTGATGGTCCAGACGATGAAGATGGGCAGAGCGGATATCCGTATTAGCGAGGTTCCAGATATCGGGAACCCAATGGGGTTGATGGGCCACCACGGAAAGCGGTAGCGCAGAAATAGCAGGGCTGACATGATGGCGATTCCGAGCCAGAAGAAGGTGATTTTCCAGCCGCTGGGCGGGAAGGGATTTCCCATCTTGCCCACTACTTTTCCCAGGAGCCGTCGGGGGCCGCTGGAGAAGGGACCCAGGGGGTTGAAGTTGTAAGCACCCAGACTGTATCCGAGGTGCAGGGTATAGACGAGAGAAACCAGCGTTCCCACAATGAGCGCGCCCAGCAGTGCGAGAAGCATTCGCCGCCTATTCGCCCGGACGATATCTGTGAGTTTCACAGCGTGAACGAGTGCGGGCAGAAAGAGTCCTTGTCCGTGAGAGAGCAGGGCATAAGAGAATCCCAAAACGGTCATACTGCTCTGAGCAACGGATGCGGATCCCAGGCTGTAGAAACAGAACGATTGTGCCGTCATTGGTCCCCTTACGGAGATGAGGCCCGACTCTGCCACGATGCGGGCGACTCCCAGGTGAATCACAAGTGTCGCAAATAGGAAGAGCCAGACTACCGATAGCTCCATTCCGGCGTAGTGCAGCCATCCCACAATGAAAATGGCGCTGAGGACAAGTCCCCAGAATGCGGTTCGGTAGGAGACCATTTCCCCTCGATCATCCAGCCTTTCTCGTGTGGCAAAGGCCGTCGCTATAACGCTCCTTATGTGGTGGCGCCCCGTCCACAAACCCCATCCGACGAAAGCCGTCATGGCGCCCATTCCCTGCCAGCTATAAGCCGAGTGGTGTGACGACCACAGATCGCCGTTTGGTCCAATGTCGAATCCCACGCGGTTAAAGACCCAGACCTGGCCCAGAAAGAACAAAAGAAAGACCCAGAAACTGCCCAGGACTTCCACATTGGCAAAATAGGTAAATCCCATCAGGAAAAAGTTCAGGCGAAGGGGAATGGAGGGCAGTCCACCGCCGAGCGCGAGATTTCCCAGGCTTTGTGGGATGGCGGGGAATAGCGGCGAAAAAAAAGACCCGATATTCCAGGAGACCGCGACAAAGGCGAGTGCGGCACCTATCCAAAAGATGCGATGCCTCAGGATGTCGGGAAGCCGCTCATCGCTTTCTGTGATGGCGAGTGCTGGCATCAGCATTGGGTAGATCAGACGCTCGTGCTCCGACCACTGGCGCCGCAGAACCACTGCAAGACAGATCGATCCGAGTGTCATCGCAGCAATCAGGCAGGACCACCAGAGGAGGGGTACGATCCACACATCCCATGGAATTGCGATTCCTTCGGGTAGCCCTTCAAAGAGCCACTGCATGGCCGTCTTTTGTGAAGGGGCGAACCAGGCGGGCAGATGGGGATGGAGGTATTCGGCCCAACCGTTTTCCGGTGTGGCAAAATAGTAGGGAGAGGCGATAATGCCGAGGAAGAACCCGGTCAGGCCCGCTGTGGGCAGGATGGATCCGAGGAGGGCGAGGGCGAGGGCTACAAGGAGCTCAGAACGCGAAAATCCCAGGAAGCGACGGCGAAGGATCGGATTGAGGAGAAGGGTCAGGAGGGCGTAGGAAAAGAAAAGCGCGATGGAAAAATGGTTGAGATTGGTCTTGGACGACCGGACAATATAATCCAGGTAGTTGATGAAGAGGTTGAGAAAGACCACCAGCGCGAGGCCGAGCAGGATGGCGCGCCGGGTGACCCCTTCCCTGCGTGCTGGCTCCGCAGATGTGGTCGCATCTACCTGGGAAGTGATTTCCGGCTTTGACACGATTTTCCTTCAGGTGATCTTTAAGAGCCTGCCAGCGCCCCTGCCGAGATAGGTTCTCGAGTTGGCGCCGGGGTAAGCATAACCGTTTATAAAAACACGCCTCGGTTTCTGCGAGCGGTTCGGTTCGCTGCCGTGAATGGTGTATGGATTGAACAGAGCCACGCTGCCGGCTTTCATGATTCCCGTAACGGCGTCGTCGGGATTGAAGAGTTTCCGGCATTCTTCTTCGCTGCGGCTCAGCAAACCCAGATGTCCCAATTTACAACTTCCGGGGATAAATTTCAATGGTCCATTTTCTTCGGTCACGTCGTCAATGGCGATGGCTTGTTGGACAAAGCTGCCGCGCCCGTTGACGTCTTTCCAGCCGGGTTTTCCATATCCCCGGTTCTCGCTGTCCTGGTGCCAGGGAAATGCGACGTTGTCGCCGGGTATTTTGAAGTGGGCCTGGTTGATTAACTGGTTCATCTCATTGCTGCCCAGCAACTGGCTCGCCATTCTGAGCAGGCGATGGTCTTTGCCATAAGCGAGCAGTACTGGTTCGGCTGCTCCGCACCAGGAGATGCGCCGAATGATGACCCGCCCCGATTCCAGGCGATCAATGGCAAAGTCGGAGCCTTTGTGTATCCCGGGTTCCGATAACGCGTAGGCCATTTTTTGCAGACGGTCAAATCCGGCTCGCATGTCTTCGATTTCGGTTGGTGTGAAAACGTCCGGTACGATGACGAATCCTATTTCGAAGAATGCTTCGACCTGTTCTTCACTGAGCATCGGGGGAGGAGATAGGTTGCTCAGAATGCACCTCCGACGCTGATGCGGATAGGCTCGTTCAGCAGATCTCCAAAGTTCGTGTAGGACACATCCACCGTGAACATGCGGTCATCCAACTTCCATTTGATTCCCGTACCCAGACTAAAACTCTCCGCATCATAGTTAAATTTATAGCCGCCTCTGAGAGCCAGCACATTTGCCAACCAGAGTTCGGTACCCACATGCACCCGCGTCCCGAAATCGGTTACGAAAAGGGCCTCGGAGGAGAGTGTGGCATAGGAGGGGTCTCCCTGCTCACCGTAAATTTCCATCGCCCCGCCAACCGAGAACACACTCGGTACGAAGAATGGTTGCTCGTCAATCGTGATGTCTTTGCTGAGGTTTCGGAGAGACATCGCCAGTCGGGTGCTTTTGAATCCCGTTTTGAACCAACTGCCAACGTTGAAGTCGAATGTGTTGATGGTTTCCAGATCGAGGGACTCGCGAATGATTCGGAGTTGCGCGCCAAAGGAGAATCGATCGGTCAGCGTGATGGCATAGGCGGCTCCTATGGCCAGGTCTCCCAGGTCCAGCGTGCGTCCGGTGCCATTCGGTGCGAAGATGGTCGTTTCTTCCACGTCACCGGGGTCCAGAGCGATCACACCAAGTCCGAGAGCTGCGCGTCCGTATTTGATCGCAAATGCTCCCGAGTAAATTTTTGTATCTACAAGCCAATTGGTATATGATAACGTATAGGCTCGCTTCTCAATCTTCGTCAGCCCGGCCGGATTCCAGAAGATCGCGTCAATCCCATCGGAAATCGCCGTAAATGCTCCGCCCATAGCTGCCGGACGTGCGCCCTGTCCAATTTTCAGGAAATTCAAACCCGACCGGCCAACCCGTTCTGGCGGATCATCTACAGCACCTTCCGCATGATAGGCGATCAGGGAAAGGATCAGTGCAATGCCGAATACTTTGTTCACTGAGGGCCTCCTTTTGAGGATACATGGCAATCTCATTTGATGATTACAAAGGTACCGGACTGAGTTTGGCCCGGAGATACCAGCGATTCCACCACAAAGTAGTAGATCCCCGATGAGACAGGTCCGGTGACAGATCGGTTGAGCAGAAGCCGCCAATTGACTTCGCCGCGGTCTGGTCCGTCGTGTTCGAACTGCGCTACCAGGTCGCCGGAAAGGGAGAAGACGTTGATTCTGGCTTTCCTGGGTACGTTCACGAATCGAACGCGGTCGGAACCTGAGTACTTGTGGACATCGTCGGCTCTAAATGGGTTGGGCACTACCCGAACCAGATCCTGTAGCTGGTCTTTGGCATCGGTAGAAGGCACGAACGGTACTTTCGATAGGGGCGTGCGCTGAGACTCGCCTCCTTTTCCGCTTTCGAGCCCCAGTTTCAGACGGTCTTGTTCGATCTTTGAGAGATCGCTCATGGTCGATATCCCATTTGTCCACGAGGATTTGCCCGAGGCATAGGTCGTAACGGCGTACCAGTACTCGAATCCCGCCGCAGACCGCGTATCGGCGTAGGTGTAGATTCCGTTGCTCAGCGAGGAGTTTGGCGTATTGGGATTTGGATCTCCCACCGGGATGTCTTCCAGGAGCGTCCATGGCCCGATTTCCCGCACAGAGGACTGATAGACGCGATACCCGGCAATATCCGCTGTTCCGTAGTCCGGATTTGGGGACTGCTCAACGGATGCAGGCCACGAAAGCTGGAGATTGCCCTGCGGGTTGCTTTCGACGGTGAAGGCCACGTCGGGGGGTGCGTCGGGAATATCAAATCCGTTGTCGTAGGCAAATTGCGCCCTCGACAGGTGATCGAATAACGCCTGTTCGCCGTTGGCGAGTTGATCTTGACGGCCCTGTATTGCCCACTCGTACATGTCCATGCCCTGGGCTTCGGCTCCCGAGCCGAGAACATAAGCGAGGACGATTTTCGCCTTGTCTCCCGGTCCCAGGTCGTAGGGACCATAGGTCTGGGAGTTGAGGAGTCCCTTTACCTCACTGGGATTGTCGCGACTGGAGGCGGTAAAGATTTCGTAGATTTCCCGATCTGAATTGACCTGATTTGTAGGCTCTTCGGAGTTCTGCGTGTCGAAGGCTTCCCACCAGTGGCCGGCAAAAGGCTGATCCATTTGCTTTGGTGCTACGTAGATCTCTCCGGGATCATTGGCAAAAGGCGGTGTGTAATCCAGAGGCGCTACCCCTACGTACTGAAAAGCCATCAGTTCGCCTTCTGTTTCGGAATAAGCGGGAAGTCGGGTCGCGAGTTCGGAACTGAACGGCTCTCCGGTGTCGTCGATGGTCGTGAAGGGTGAATCACCATCCCATTGATACGCCATCTTCGCCGCACCGTGCGGACCCGAATAGTTCGGTGCCCCGGTATAGACAAACCAGTCGTCCCGGACTTCGTTGCGGTAGTTTCCGTAATTGCTGCTGCTGAACCTCGAGACATGCCCGGCCTGGGCCACGGCGAAGCTGTTTACGAAGACGAAGTAGGTGTCGTTTAGCTGCACTGGCAGTCCGCTGTCGGCAATGCCGTCTCCGTTGGCATCTCCCGTGTTCTCAAAGATGTGTTCCACGATTACAAAGTCGTCGTAGTCGGGATAGCTCCAGGCATACGCCTTGCGAGTGACTGTAATACCTCGCTCCGTCGTCCACTTTGACACGATCATCTCTTCGGGGAAATGGTCTTTGTTGGCATCCATATACTTGCCGCTGGCATAGTTGTGGATTTCGACGGGTTCCTCGATTGGAGGTGCAGCCCCCGGGTAGTAGTTGCTTCGACCATTGTCCACACCCAGAGAGGCTTCTGGCTCCCTGGCTGCGTCGTAAACCATTGGCGCGATATCCACTGTCTCATATCTCGGATTTGATGACGAGACGTTATAGGAGCCTGTCTCGCGCGTGAGAATCCAGACGCCTTGCCCCAGGGCGCAGTTGTAGCCATCGATGCCCGAACTGTGCAGATCGGGGTACCACGATCCCCAGATCCAATCGTTGGGATCGCCGCCCGAGGTCGCGCTGTGTACCTTTGTACCGGGATAGGACAAATCGGGATCCGTGAGTCCTTCGGCTCCGCCCCCTCGCCCAATATCATTCCGCCTCCCCATAGTTCCCGTATTTCGAAAACTGATCCAGGTTTTTGATCGCGTCAGGTGGCGCTGTTTTCCGGGGGGATTTCCCGCTTCCACTGCAGGGGGTAGCCAACCCGAAATCACGAGTGCGATAGCACCCGCGCCAAGAAGCCATAAGGAAGTTTTCCAATGCATGGAATATTCTCCTTTAGTTCAAGGGGTGACATATTGGTTCAAAAAGAGAGGCGAAGTCCAGTGAATGTCTCTCTCGGTGCCCCCGCATAGCGAGTCCGATCCAGGGTGTCTCCAAATGCGTTATAGGTCGGACTGGTCGGGCGGGGAAGGTCTAAGCCGTACTGATAATAATCGTTGCCAGCCGAAAAGGAAACGGCCGACAGGTTGTAGTCCTGCTGGTTGAACAGGTTGGATACCTCGATGAAAAACTCGAGTTGTTTATCACCGAAGTCGAATCGCCTCACGACGCCTAAATCCACATTCGTGTGCATGGGTTTGGGTTTTATTTCCCGAGGTCCCACCAGGGGCCGGAACTGGAACGGTCCGCCTGTCGCGAGTCGATAGACCAGATTGACGTTCAGGTTTTCCAGCGGTGCGAAACCCCGGATCCTGGGACCATACTCGGAGGGCGATGCAAAGAGAAATGCCAATGATGCCTGGCTTCGCCTGTCATCTCCGATGCTTTCCCTTCGCGGTCCGTACCCCGATTGCCTCCAGACCAGGAAGCGTTTCAGCCCCGGGTAATCCTCGAAATCTATCAGTTCTCCTTTGATTCCACTGAACTGAAGGGTCGTCGGGTCGTAAGCGGCGATGGCCGCATCGGCAATATCGGCCAATTCCCGTGCGCGCGTCGGATCTGCTTCGCTGATCGGAATCAGTCGCTCGGTGCCGTCCGGTTGAGGCTCCCAATATTCATCCGCGCCGTTGGGCGCATAGTGGTCGCTCAGGATGAACTCGCTGGTTGGCAAGTAGAAATCGAATGTGACGCCGCCTTCTCCCTGCGATTCCCACTGCAGGTTGTAGGCGGCTAAAAAAGAGAAGTTGTGGCTGAATTTCTTGCGGAGTCCCAATTCGAATCCGCGGACGTCGTTAAATTGTTTCCGCAGGGACGAATATCGGAAAGCGATGCCAGCACCTGTGGGGCGCCTTACACCCGCCGGGTCGTTCATGCGACTGAACCCGGAGCCGTTGACCTGATCGTTCTGGCTCTTGTGGAATGTCGCCAGGCTCAGCGTGTAGTCGCTGACAAAATTCCAGTCGAAGCCGACTTCGAATTGTACGGTCTGTTCCCAGGCCTGCTCCCGGGGGTCTCCGTATTCATCCGATGTTCTCAGGCGATTGTACAGTTCGGTCTCGTCGATACGTCCGTTCTGGTTGACATCAACATCTGCCTCATTGCCACGCCACTCTTCGCCGAACATCTGATGGAAGTTGTTGATCTGGTAGAACTTTCCGAAGAAGTAGTGGAGCTTCGCGCGTTCTGTGATGGGGTGCGAGATTCCAATGCGGGGAGAGAAATTTTTGATTACAGGTCCATCTACCGTAGGTGCTTGACGGTTTCGCGTGTAGGTCGTATAGACGGCCGGCCATCCGTGCCATGCTCCAATCGGCGTGTTTGTGTCGAACAGGTCTCCGCGAATGCCGACGTTGATGATCAGTCCAAGGAACTCCATTTTATCCTGGGCGTACACGGAGTATTGACGTGGCGTAACGCCTTCGCCCATCTGATGGGCTTTTCCCACAAAGAGGATCCGTCGCGAGTTCTCCGTGGTTTTAATGACGCGCGTGCCCCAGGTGTCGTAGAAGGTTGCTTCGAAGCCAGTTTTGATGAAGTGGCCTCGGGTCACCTGATTAGAGAGATCGAATTTGATGCCAACGCGCTTTTGGTTGCCGATCCGGACGCTGACGGATGGCCGAGGACGAATGTAAAACCAGTTGTCTTGATCGCGGAATTCAGGCCCCGGGTTGCGGACCTCATCCAGGGAGGGTACGCCAGAGGAGTCGCGCTTGCTTTCGGATCGGAAAATGCGGACTTCGTAAAACATCCTGGGCGTCAGGGAATGGGTCAGGGTGGCGTATAACAGGTTGTCCTGTTCGATCCACTCTCCCCCTCCGGACACGCCCGAGGGCAGGAAGATATTTCGCCCGCTGTTCGACATGTTCCGCACAGTGCCCTCGCCCCCGTTGATGAACCCTCTGGCTCTGGCATAGAAGCCACCAGCGGTTCCCCTGATATTGGGTGAAATATCGAAGGTCAACTTGCCAATATTATGGGTGTTTGGCGGCGAGGTGTCCTCCGGGCCTGGAATTGTGGCTGGCTGGAGGTTGTAGCGCGAACTGGCGAAGAAGGAGGCTTTTTCACCGATGGGTCCAGAGAGATTTCCTTCCACAAAATGTCCTGAGACCTCTGAGTAGTTTGTCCTCTGGTGGACGAGGCGGCCGGTCAGGGGATCAAGTTCGTTTACCCAGTCGATGTCGTCGAATTTCATGCGGTCTCGATGCACTGGAGAGTCATATACATTTTCTCCCCAGTGCCTTTGGGTAGATGGCGTAAAACGGTATTCGAGCCGTCCTCCTATGTCCTTTCCGCCCGATTTGGTTACGATATTGATGACGCCGCCCTGTGCATTGCCGTATTCGGCTTCCATACCACCGGTCACAACCGTCAGTTCCTGGATGGCACTGTTGTTGAATCCCTGGAAGTAGCGGGACCTGTCCCAGCCAGTGTCGTTGTTGACAATCTTGATGCCATCCAGGTAGTAGGTGACATCTCCGGCCTCGTATGTATCGCCTCCTCGGATCCGCTGGCGTCCGTCGTTCGAGACCCCTGCCTGAAGCTCAATCAGATCGTCGAAGCCTCGAATCAGGGGGAGTGCCTCAATGTCACTGGCGTCGATGACATATTTGCTGGATGTTTTGTCTGGCTCCACTGGGGGCCGCTCCGCCACTACGGTCAGGACTTCCATTTCTAATACTGTTGGCGGTAGCGTGAAATTTACGGTCGTGGTAAAGTCTGCATTTACTCG
>JAODVQ020276483.1:0-12732 GCA_025400075.2 Phenganax stokvisi
GCTGCTCCGCGTCTGTAGCGACTGCTGAAGAACTCGGGCTAAAGTAGTTACGAATTGATGGCTGAGCCTAAGCATGAGACGCAGAATTGGTAGCCATGATATCAAGTAAGCCATGACGTGGTGCAGCGGCGGGCGCGTTCGGTCCGCTTTACGAGCCTCAGGCTCGTGCACTGATGTGAAGGGGGGCGGGTTGCATTGAATGGAGGGCGGGTACGAGTGAAAGCGTAGCGGTTAGCTAAAGTACAATGGCAGGCCCGCCATCCTTTACTGCTTTGGCTAATACCCTGCTGACAAGCAGACGCGCTCCACGGCGACTGTAGTTCTCCAAAATTTGGAATATTGGAACATTTGGAAAACGTGCATGTGTAGGCGCGCACATTTGGAACATAATGGAACCATTTGGAACAGAGCCAAGTGGGTTGCCGAAAGTTGGTTACTGGGGAGTTGAGAAAGCTTCTAAAGGCTTTATTCTCACTGGTAGTTTACGTGCTATGCCAGTCAAAACCCTCCAAGGTGTCTGCGTTCTATTTCGAGACGACGTTTGCTCTATTTTCGTTCACCGACTTTCAGAAAGAGACGAAGCAAGCCTAGCTAATTGTTTGGGACGAATAAGCTGGTTTGGCAGACCTGCTAATACGCTATCAGGTACATAAAAGCCTAATCAACATTGGTAGAAGATATAGTCAACATTGCCTATATGGGTATTATGGAGTCGATTTATAAGCTTTGGCTGCTAGGTTTTTAAGAGTGTAGCTATGTTGCAAAGCTTTTTGTCTTATAACGCCCATTGAGTAACTATTCATTAGTGTCAGAAAAAGAAAAACTGTCAGCCGCGGGAATCGAACTCAGGTTGCTTAGTCCCAGAACATAGCACGTTACCATTGGGCCTCCGGACGCCAGCACGAATGTGCGGTGCAAACTTAGACGGCTTCACAACGCCCCTCGCAACTGAATCGATCGCTCAATATGGCCATCAGTCGCTACCAAGTTGGGAATGAAAATCGCTATATCTCGGCAACAAAGCAATTTCAGCAAAAACCCCAAAAAATTTTTGACGTTCATTGCACCAAACTAATCTAGCTGCAATTTCAGTGTGAAATATGCTACGAGAAGTAAGATGTGGAATAACAGACAAACAGGCAGGCAGACACACAGACAGACACACAGAACAAGTACCGTAACCCTCGCGCATGCACGCCGAGGGTTAACAAGATAATTCCTGGAGTATGGTTTTGATCAGTGAAACCAGTAATTATTACGTTTTTGAAGCCAATCTGTAGGATAATGTACAAAATGGTGTATTAGTTTATCCACCACAGGTTGACTCAATTTTTTTGAGTATTACCTGTGACATCCCTGCCAAGGCAATGACACTGAATATGGTTGGACCTAATAGAATTTTTGCTTGTCCATACTGGAAAACTTCATTGAGAATTGGTGGAAATTTGCATATAACCCTATTGGCCCACTGATAGCATATGAAAGCATTGAAAAATTTTAGAAAAAGAGCTACAAAAAAACTGAAAAAGTAAAAGGAAACAATCAACCAAAATTATGCTTGAAGCCTCGATTATATAAATTGTCTAATGGGATAGGAATCGATTATATGCACTGTATCCTTCTAAATATCATGAGAATTATGGTACATCTCTGACAATAGCCATCATATATTGTACATCTTTGACAATAGCCACCATTATCAACCGTGGTCATGCTGTAATAGGGCAAATAACTTCTACTGACTAAAGGCTTTTTCCAATACGACCTCCTTCAGCGATAACTCCGGCACCCTGTTGTTGTACTAAATGTAAGTTCCAGATATCATTCATTTTTGTTCCATTATTCTTTACCTGTTATGTTTGGTATATTGCCACAAGAAAATTATGAGCATTTCACCCTCTTATGTCATGGCATATATGTGCTGAATTTCTCTTTTGTGTGCCTTTATAAGCTCCTTCACCAATTTTATTAGGAATTTTTATCCCTTTATAATAATAATAGATATTATGTACCTAGCACTTAACTTACATCAACTACTTCATAATTGAACAAGTGTCAAATATATGGGCCCACTCTATGCATTTTCTTGCTTTGATCATGAACATTCTAATATTCTCTTGTGCTGTATGCTCCACTCCCACCGTTTATTAGATTAAAACTTGTTAATACATCTTGCATGCTTTAGAATATAGCACAGAACATAAATATACAATTTGAGTGTGTTAGAAACATTGTAAGGTGCTCTTCACTTCCAACTATTGCAGGTCCTATTTGCCAAGAAAATATTTTTTTAAACTCTATTATTGCAGGAACATTTTGAAACATTTGTTACTAATATTATGTCATTTTAAAAGTATGATATATTAAAAAGTTAACAACATATATGGCCCTTTTGAAAATTATGAAAGGGTGCCAAGAGTGAACAATTCTGTTATCATTTTTGAAGGAAAGTCACTTGGCATTGTAATGTATCTCACTGTTGTAAATAATATGCACTATGTAATGTTACAAAAGTATCAAAACTATCATGTGTCCTATGATGTCAATTGAACTAAGCTTCTGAAGGACTGAAAGAACGGGGGTACATATACAAGCTTGATTGGGGCAATGACAAGCTTGTACAATGTTTTTCCTAATGTTAACAATCTTGTGTCAAGCTTGATCATACAGGAAATATTATATGCAACCTTGTTGTTTGAACAAGATCGTATTGGCTTAAGCAATATATTTGCTACTTTCACCTTGCAAGCTTGTATCAAGCCAGTTGAATTTTCATAGGAAAAGGCGGCATACACACAATATTCATTTTAACATAATTACATGGAATTAGCTAAAAGTGAAGGAAAAGGAAATGTATCGGGTTGGTTACAACCCTAGGACATGTAATGCTACTCGTTATGTAGAGAATCTAAATACTTGTTTGTATATTCATTTTTATCTTTTTCACTCAATCCAGCATCTCTGTTGAAAGGATTGAAGCATGCAAACATTGTTACTCTACATGACATAATACATACTCCTACCAATCTCACTTTCGTCTTTGAATATGTGGTAAGCACTTTCATCTTTTACAAGTGTGTGTAAATAGTACTGAGGTTAAACCATTGTTAGAAGTAACGAATGAAAGTTGTGTATTTATGTATTAGAGGATATATAGATCATGGAATTGTGATTATGGCCTATTCATAACATAGTTATTAATGGAAAACCTAGTTATCGTCTTTTTAGTTAAACTTGAAAACTTAGCACATGTGTTGGAATCCTCTTACAGTACAGCTCACGCGGATCTTAAATGCAAGTTGAAATGGGAGTTGCTACTTGCTTGTGCGATAATCACCATCTACTGCTGGAACACTGCTCATTATTATGAGGAATGTATAGGATTTCCTGTGTTTATATACCATATGTTTCGAAGAACAATACGCTTTGTGGCATATTGTGTCACCCATTTCCTTTCTTTGGGCATTTTTATTATTCAAGCACAAGTGGCTGGAGGCATTGCAGCATGCGATTATATTGTCGAGCGGTCATCCCTCACTTCTTGAGTATGAGCCCTCGCATTCGTGATTCACATTAGGTTCCATGCGAGCTGTACCGTATCTAGTCCAGTAGGAATTTTGATGTTTGATATTAATTTAATTAAAATTTTAGGCACAATTTAGCATAATTTTCCATAATTATATCTTTCAATATGTACCTAAGTAGTTCTTTCACAAATGGCAAGGTAACTCTGTCTACTTTTGTATACAAATCAACATAAAGTCCTTAGGCAACAAAAACTTGTAAATACATAATGTTTTTGTTCTTGACTACAAAACCTAGTCAGATATTGATATTAACATTTACTATGACAACCAATGACGTCAACAAGTAGTGAAACTTAACTCAAACTTAAAAAGCTGTCATACCTATAACCTTCTGGTATTAGACTAGAACAATGGCTCATTACACTGCACAGCGTTCACTTGTCTACATGAAACTTACGTAATACTGTCTTTGTGGCAGCCACATTTTCCGGTATTGGGTAACAGGATAATTGCCTACGAAATGTCAGACATAAGTGGCTGGCATAGTATTCTATGTAACTATTACTTCTATCCATGGTAACTAACAAGTATTTTCCTCATCTTGTTTATATGACAACGTCTCATTCTATACTTATATCCTAATTAACCCTCGGCACGCATGCACGAGGGTTACGGTACACGTTCTGTGTGTGTGTGTCTGTCTGTCTCTCTGTCTGTCTGTTTGTCTGTCTGTTGGTGATCACATACCTCACTTTTCGAAGCAAATTTCGCGCTAAATCTGAAGCTACATTATCTTGGCATTATCTTGGTGCGATGAATTTTGGGGTTTTTCCTGAAATTGCTTCGTTGCCGAGATATTTCACTAATCTTCATGCTTCTAGAGTTCGATATTACAATATAATATTGAGTAAGTTGAATATCACACTTTTTGTGACATTCCATGTTTTCAATTTTACTGTGGGAATAATAAAAAGTAATAGTAGGAATCAATTGGAAGAAAGCAGTGTAATTGTAAGTTTTGTAGAAATTATTTCGAGCCTCTTGTGTACTCACACTTAAATGGATTTATTTCACCGATATAGTGATGTTTTGACTCTCGTCTGAAGTACTTTACAAGGAGATATATAAGTTGCTATACATTGGGGCTGAGTACTAGATGATTATCAGGGATATAGGCAACAGACAGTAAAAAAATTTTTTTGGAAGAAAATGGGCTATACGGTCGTTAAGTACATTGTCAGAAAATAGATGTGTCCGGGATTATACGCTTCATGTGGAAAGAACACCTAATATCTGAAGGTCAAATGGCCTGAGGGCATTGCATTTGGCCAGTGAGAGCATTGTGTTATAACTGTGGCACAAGAGCACAGACTACAACTAATTTGTAAATACAAGCAGAAATGGTCTAGCGGTGAGAGCGTGCTAGCTAGTGGTACTAGTGGTACCTAACACAACATTTCAATGCACTTGACACAAACTATTATTTATAATTTACACGTAGGATACCGACCTTAGTCACTATATGGAGAAACACCCAGGACCATTGGATCCCAACAATGTCCGTCTGTTTATGTTCCAGCTTCTAAGGGGGCTTGATTTCTGTCACCGACGGAAAATTCTACACAGGTTTGTTCCTAATACATGTAGCTCCCTTATTATTATAGTAGCAGCTTTGTGTATATTTAGTGTATAGTATGAGTTCAAAAACATGTATAATTGCACACACAGTAAGTGCTGAGGTTAAATTTTCCTTGTCGTACTAAATCCCAGTATGGGGTAGTGTGCTCGGTGTACAGTACCTGTCCGTCCTAAGGTAAAACACATTCTGCGTCACAAAACGTCTCAGACTCATCTACCCTGATTCAAAACACGCATTAAAGCAATGATCCAGATGCACTTACTTTGCATTGGAAGTGTATAATAACATAGACATATTTTGTGTTGCATTCTGGACAAATACTTACGTTCTATGTCACTAATGCAGCTCGTGGTTCCTTCACTTTGTAAACACTGTCAATGACTCGCCAGGTAAAACATCTGGGAAAGTATGAGGTTATCGGTGAAGAAGCTAGTCTGCATTTTACACCCGTAGCATGAGTACAAATTGCAGCCATTTTTTTTGAATGAGGTACCACGAGACCTACAGTCGCAGTTAACATTCAGTCTCTCTTTTTCATATCTCTAGCTCACTTCATAGTGTTCCTTCTGCTACTAGATACTACCATAGCTAGGAAAAGCAGATTTCGAAGCTCTGAATTTTAGCAGTGTTATTGATAGACTTAGGAGCACGTGGACAGCAAATACCAGTTTCTTGCGGTACCCAACCTATCAAATGTAATTATTGTATCAGAAGTTTAAGTTTCACTTGTTCTGTGCCTGTAACGCGTTTGCAAATCAATACAGACGCGTTTTTTACGCGTATAACTTGGTTCTGATGTATAAATGTACATGTGTGTAGTACATATTGTTGTGGACCCTAGGGTTAGAGGAATGATGGTTACCTTTAATATGTTAATACATTTGTTTATTGATGAATTACAGAGATCTGAAACCACAGAACCTATTAATCAGTGATATTGGAGAGCTAAAGTTGGCAGATTTTGGTCTGGCGAGGGCAAAATCAGTTCCTACTCGCACATACTCACATGAAGTAGTCACATTGTGGTATAGACCACCGGATGTGTTGATGGGATCTACGCAGTATTCCACTCAACTGGATATGTGGTAGGATGGATGATAGTCAGATAATTAACCCTTGGCGCACATGTGCAGAGAGGGTTACAGTAACACTCCTGTCTGTTTGTTTGTTAGTCATGGGATTAACTCTACAATGGTCCTTGCGCTCTGAAAACAATATTACCTACTCCCATTTGGTTAATATCTTCAGGAAAAAATGGATTGAATTCGCTAAAAACACTGTTGCGGAGTACGTGTACCATAGGCCAGCCCTATGGTACGCGTACTAACTGTCAGCCATAATTATGTTTATATACACGATGTTATGCACTGACACGTAGACCGCGTAAAACCGTGATATTACGCGAGAGCATCTTACATTCGCTGCTAAACCGCAATAATGAATATTTGCGGCGTGTATGTGGGCGTGTTTATTTGCTTTCATACGAGTGGCGTTTACGTAAACAGCATTCACGTTGAATACGCAATGTTTTGAAAGGATGCGTATATGTGGTCACGTGAGGTACCGCTTACACGCGTAAATCAGCGCGTCCAACCAACGCGAATAAACCCAATTAAGCGCGCTTTAGTGTGATATTTTTTACACGGGATGACCCAGATATATTCGCTTCTTGTTCTAAATTGTTTTAACACGAAAGTGTTTCAATTTTACCTCGGGTCTGTTGGGTACCCTAAGTGTCGGAGAGGTAGGACATAGATGATCCATCAAACCTCAGCACTCATAAACCGTCAGTAAACATAAAAAGTGGGGGTTACGGTGCTGCTGTCTTTATGTGGAGCATCATCCAACTTACGAGAGTTCTTTCACTCTTGAAACTATATCAACATAATATGTCTCCTGATATCAGCCTTTCTCGTCTTCTGATTCACTACCTGCATAGTACACATTCAAATTGATATCTGAACCTTTGCTTCACTACAATACATTTATTAGTTCTGTCTAATCTCTACCACGGTTATAATGGCCATATCACCATGATTTTATCAATATTTGTGCTAAGGATTGAATTTGGTAAGCATATGATATTTTCACCCGACAGTACATATTGTGTGAGGTAAGGATGAGGAGGTTATGAGTGTCTTTTGAGTGATGTTTAGCTGCATGTCTCCACAATTTCCCAGTGTGGATTGGGTCACAATAATCACCTGTTAATTACCTGCAGTTTCTCTATTCTGATGATTGCTTCCTAAGGAAACTGCTGCACAAGGACTATAATTATGGCTTGAATTACATAATCGTGCCCAACTTGGCTGAGATTATTGTGTAAACACAGCAGAATGCATTTTATTGAATTATGAATTTAAGTCCCAATGAGACTTCAAAAGCATTAGGCGAATTTTTAGAGACATAAAAAACTGTGTATACACCCGTTATTGTGTTTAGCGACCTGATTTGCCAAGCAACGCCAAGAAAATCTTTTTACTGGTCGTCTACCCATGTTGTGTGCAATTTTATATTTTCTGTTTCTCTTGCCAAAGGGGTGTTGGCTGTATTTTTGTGGAGATTCTCACCGGAAAGCCGCTGTTCCCGGGAATGAAGGTAATTGGGAAAACTCGCGACTAAACGGTGCCAAGTAGCTTTGCAGAGAAGGCAGGCACCGAATTTCTAAAAGAAGCTTGCATATATTTAGCGAATTCAAGCGATCTCTTTACGAACGAGGGAGATGCGACAAACGAGCAACGCCCTGTCTGTATTCATTGCGCCTGTGCACTGTCACTAGGGTATAGTAACGTATTTGGACATATATATGTTAGGGACCAATTAGCAACCCGCGGACTGTTTTAAAACCGTGCAGACTAACTTAAAGCCGTCCGTACCTGTTTGAAACTGTCTGGCCCTGTTTAAAAGCCGTCCTTAGCCCCCTCCGGATAGTTATAAATAAGTCTGGCCTATGATGTCTAATATTTCTTCCGTTTTCAATGCAGAAAACAATGACAGTAGGCTAAAAAAAGTGCTGACTTGCCCACACACTTGAGAGGTAGCCTTAGAGACGGCGTAGTTTGTGCAGAGAAGGCCTCATTAAAAAAGGCCGTGTCCATCATTCGCCGAGAGCGAACTCTTCTAGTTAGTCGGAGGCACAGCGCTCTGAGTGCAGAAGAGTGCAATATTCAGGGAGGTGATCATCGAAGAAAGCATCATCCATCTAAAAGCTGGGCTTGGTGCTGGGAAAGCCGCACTATTGATTGCCTAGCGCGAGCATGGTTGGTGTACTTTGCGTACGGTTGTGCGACATGCAGTTAACACTATGCGTGCCGCGAGCCACTATAGGGTGGTGCGGAAATTCCGTGTAGTCAGCGCCATACGCCACTATAGTGGCGCGCAATAATTAATGGGCGTGGCATTACGCGTAGTACGTGCGCGTTGGAATAATTCCGCGTTATTGCAACTCTTTCCACTAAACAAAGTTTATAGACAATGAAACAAAGAATGAAAAAAGAAAAAGAAAGAAAGAAATACTATAGATAAATAAAAAATATTCCCATCGGCCACGTACCCATCAGAACGGGCGGAGTTTAATGTTAAATGGAGGAATCGGAAGTACCAGTCTTATTATTCAGCCCCAAAACCCTATCCGCATTATTGCAACGGTTGCGTGTGCACGTCTTCGGCGCGCAAAGTGTTAAAACTATTCACGGAGTGTCCTACCTCTCTTCAGAAAGCTTTTAATGAATAAGAGCCACTTTTAGCTTACTTCTTGTTACTAGATATACCGTCTAAGCCCCTCGAGGTATAGTTTAAACCGGCTGCAGACAGATTGCGAGCAATCCAGACGGTTCAAATACTGTCCAGACGGGTTTAAAACCGTCTGGACAGGCTTTAATCCGTCTGGCCCGGTTGAAAAAGTCCGACGGTTTTATACGGTCCAAGTTCCTAATTAGTCCCTAACACATATATACCTTCATACTCCCCCAAATACGAGATACGCTAGTTGGGGAAACATGGCTAAGAACTAGTTACGCCTCCCTCTTGCACAGTGGTGCTATTGCATCTGTGTGGGTGCCTGGAGGAAATTGAGATAGGGTTTCGGGGCTGAATAATAAGACTGGTACTTCTGATTCCCTCCATTTAACATGAAACTCCGCCTGTTCTGATGGGTACGTGGCCGATGGCAATATTTCTAGGGCATGAATTAGTTATTACCACCACCTCCTTATGATCACCACACCAATTCTCAAGTGATACATATATATTATTTAGGGAGTATATGATCAATTGAACAAGATATGGGCTATTCTTGGAACACCGTCTGAGGTGACCTGGCCTGGTGTTACGAAGTTGCCAGACTATAAACCATGTGAGTGATAATCAAGTCAACTTTACTTTTGACTTCAGTGCCCCACACTACAGTACCAGGTTTCTTTATTTTAGTATAATATTGCTCGTATGCGAGGTGTATAACATCAACGTGTACTGCATGTGCTAACACATACGCATGGAAACCTGTTCGCATGCGCACGTGAAGCTGTACTGGATGCTATGCTTCGCTATATTAATGCTCTTAACGTGATGCATGAATATAATTTCCGTCTACGTAGCAGGATTTGTGTTAGTGCGTTTATCGGTGGACATGCCCTTGTTTTGTATTCACGTTTAATGTGAGTCTATGTTACACACAAAGCTTTCTGTTTCTATCTCTCTATCGACAGCTGCTCAAGCGTCAACGCTTCTATCACAATGTATACATAAATGGGGCAGCCGTGCTAATATAGCACCGCTTTTGTGGGAGCGGCAGGGAGGAGGATCCTCACTTTAACTCGTGAAAGGTGTGAACTCTTCCAACTAAGCTGCTGTAAGCAGCTGTCCCATCGCTTAAGAGGGTAAATATGAACTAAAGTATGATACAAAAAAGTTTTATCCTGTTTCAAACGAAACAGATAATTTTTTGCATGCTTTTGCAATACGTGTTGTTTTGCTCTTTACAAGAATTAGATGCTGGTTTCATGCACTTATAGAAAGTCGCTTCTCTGCTGTGCTTCCTACAACTTTCTAGTCTGCACAATCTCTGTAGTGGCTGCTGCTCACTTTTAACATGAAAATGGTATCAAACCTAAAGGACATCGTAGCCCCATACGATTAACATCAATATCCCCCAGGATATGGAATTTAATAGTATAAAAATCTCCTTGCCTATCCTCTCTATACTAAACTTTGCACAACGATATGCATCCTCATATGCACAATAAATTCTTGCATGCTCACATGTATTCATAAATCATTCTTTGATTTCAACTTTTATCGCTGGCATCAGTTCAACTTTTGTCATACTACTTTCTTGGAAAACTAATTTCTTTATGTATTCACAGACCACTTCCGCAAGTATGATGCACCTAAAGGACTAGATTCAGTGTCACCATTGTAAGTATGTAAAATATTATGTATTATTGACTTACAGTACAGCTCACGTTGAACTTTCCGGGTGGAAAAAACGTGTTTAACCGCGTATTTGTACGTAAAAATGGCGTTTTAACACGTTAATTACGCACGGAATTACACTAAAAACCGCTGCTTCACGCCACTTTCTATGCTATATTACACGTAGTGGACGAACTCATACCTATAAGGTGCCAAGTAGTTTTGAAGAGAAGGCTGGCATGGAATTTCTAAGAGAAGCTTGTATAATTATTGAGCAAACGCAATGCTCACGAACGGGGGAGACACGACCAACGAGCAACGCCCAGTTTGTATTCATCGCGCCTGCGCGCTCTCACTAGCGCATAAAAACGCACTTGGACTTATGTATTATACAGTACACGTCAAAAAAACGGTTCCAAAAACGTTCTGTGCCATTTTACGCTACCGTTCCATTTAGTTTCCGTTCCGTTTCATTTTGTTCGATATCGTTTCCGCGTAAAATGTGGGTGGTGGCCTTCGTGGAGATCGCGCGGACTTGAGCGCGGTCGAAAGTGCGGCAGAGAAGCGACTGCCTATGAGCAATGGCCCTCGAAACTTCGACAAATGTATGTGTTTCAATGCAGAATAGCGTCAGTTTTTTGTTTACAGCAAAATGGCGCGAAACGATTTGCAATGGTATGCGAAACGCCGTTCCATTTCGTTCGAAACGAAACAAAACGAAACAGAACGTTTTTGGAACCGTTTTTTTGACGCATACTGTACATACGCCGCAGAATACGAGATACGCAAGTCAAGGGACATCACTATTACTTGCTATTTACGCCTCCTGCGCGGTACAACAGGCTATTAAATCTTGGTGGGACGCCTATATAAACTTTTGGTGAAGCTGGAATGACAATTTTAGCTTCAGCTGAGTAAAATGAGTTGACATAGAAAACTTATAGCTTCCCACAAACAGAGGCGTTATTGGAGTTAACGCGAGACCCCGTGCTATAACGGAATAAAACGTGGTTTATGCCTATTAACACCACTTGCGAGTTTCTGCGTTAACGCGCGTAGGTCCGCGTAATCACGTGTAATTAAGGTGCGAAGGCGTTTTCACGTGTACTTTTCCACCGGGGTTACCTTAATGATATGTACCCACATGCACAAAATGGGAGGGGTTCTAAATTCCATTTTCGCTTTGTATTACAAATATGTAGTACATAATCTGCTAAGTGAATGATAATCACGTTGGAGCGGAGGAAATGCATTAATTGACTTTGTGGGAGTCAACTGGCAGAGAGTTGCGACCACAGATAATGAGATTTGCAATGCCTTGCAGTTGGAAAATAGGACGAGATCCACACAAAAGTGCTCTGGTTAGCGATCACAGCGCATTAGGGCTGACAGTGTATTGATTTGCAGGGATGATTATAATTATACGATCGAGTGGGAGAGTTCGTGCATGCGAGAGTTCGATGCTGAGTTGGAAAGAGCGCGTTCTGTATAAATACTGTGTGGGCTTTAAAGCATCGCTGAGGGCGAGCCCCACAACACGCGTCCTATAGGCAGCCCAGCGCCTCTTAGCTCGTGCATGCGCGGCGATTGGGACTCACTGGCTGCTGGTGAAGTACATACGTATATCTCCGAGTAACGGAACGGAACGGTAAACGGTGTGGAAATGGCATTTGAATGGTGAACGAATGGACGCAACAGCAACGGCAAACAGAATGGAAACGGACGTTTTTGGAAACTTTTTTCTGGTCTCTACTGTATCTACAGCTATACGACTGCTTCAGACAATTTCTACAGGCATCCTCTAATAGTGTTCTGCCTTTTGGAGGATGGTATAGCAGGCAACGCTAGTTAGATCGTGGAAATTTGTTTGATGAACGGCATGTCTTGGTGATTAACTAGTAATTCTTGAATCGCCATATAATCGTTTCTTCATGTCATCATTAATCTTCTGAGGCCTTTCAAGCTCTTTGCCTATGTGCGTCACTTGCAAAATTCTGAAAAGTCCCCGCCCACACGGGCATGCGTAATACAATCATGTGCCCCCGCAAAAGAGTTAAAGTGGAGCACTAGAATGATGTACTAACAAGTAAATTAAAATTCCTTAAATTGAATAATTTCCAATATAGGGATGGTGTAAAAAGGACAGAGACAAGA
>JAODVQ020276592.1:0-12732 GCA_025400075.2 Phenganax stokvisi
TGCTTTTAGGGACGAATGAAGTTTAGCGGACACTTTACGACGCTGACCATCCAAAAAACATAACATATTGCGAACGCTGAGCCCAAAATCTTAACTTGCCCCAATGAACTAAAAACACGTGGAACGCTACCTCAGGCCGGGGATTTGAGGCCAAATTCATGAATTCATGCCCAGTCTTTTAAATTGGGCAAAAATTTGGGCAAGGTGCTTTAAAAACTTCGTTTAAAACGTAAAATGTAATTATCACAACATTTTTACGATCAAAACCTGTTTGAAGACTGTTAGAGTAAAATATTATTGATTAATATCTATAAAATTCGTTCTAGAACGTGCTTATTTTGAGAAGGTAGAGCGAGGAGTGGAGCATGCCGTGCGAATTTCCGCCTATATTGCTCATTCATTTTACAAAATAATTCTTCTGAAAGTTAAGAAAAAGATATTTTTCTCAAAGTAACTTACCAACAACCGTTGAATCCAGTTTTGTAGTAGAGCATCCAACCGTACGCGATAGGAACATTTATCAAAGTTTCTTTCTTCGCATTCCCGCTCTTGAAATTTGAAAATGAAATAGTCACGCGAGTCACGAGCATGTCTCGCAAAGTAAGCACGCGCGTCTCGAGGTAAAAACACGCGTATCTGGAGCACAGCCCTTCTGAAACGTTAAATCAAACTAAAACCATTATAAAAATATATTTAATAAATTATACAATTTTAAGAACGATTGTTCTTGCTTATTAATACATAATACGTCTTTTAAGTTTGATCTGGTCAATCCTAAAATAGTCTTTATCCTTTTTACAAAAGACCAGGCAGGGCGTGGACTCACTGCATCTGTTAAGTGATACATTTCCTCTTTTACCAACTCCCTACTTGACATTTCTAATATACAATGACGATAGTTGTCAGCAGTTTAAGACCTGACAATACCGTTCTGTCAATCAATATTCCAGCAGTAAATAAGTTAATAGTTATATGATATATCTTTTATACAAACGATAATGCTACAAGCACTGTCTCTTATTTCGTGCACGTTATAGTGACAACCTGCTTCTTGCATTGCTTGCAGCTCACATAGCAACACCACACAAACTTACAATTGCAATTTTCCTTCCGTGTTACTACTTTATACTCGGGTTTCAGACCGCAAGACTCGCAAATTTTTCGACATTTTGACATGTCTGCGCTGTCTTTTGCTTCGCAGACCCTCCCTTCTACTCCTGGAATATTAAGCTTTTCGTTTGCTTTGCAATAATCAGGTGAGGGGACGTAGTACACTAGTTTTGCTTCCTTTTTCTTGATTCTTCTGTTTTTCTCGTCTACAAGTGAGCCATTCTTGTAGCTCACTTGAACTGCATTCGCATAAGCTTCCAGTAAAGCCTCGCCAACCTTTTCAAAACTGTTGAGTTTCTTCATGCAAGTTTTCATGGTGCATGATGAAGACTGACCATGACATTTACAAACCTTCTTTGAGGTCGTTTTTACAATCTAAATAATAATATTAGAACAATTTAGAACGTTGTAGAATTAGTTTAGGTATCCCTTTGTAGAAAAACTGGATCCATCCGAAACTGACGGCTAAAATCATCAGGTGTTAGACAGAGTTCACTTACTTTTCGCCCAACTTTATTGTTGTGTAAATTCATGGTTCTTCTATCTTCATTGATGTCACCTCTGCGTCCCTCAAGTGCGTCTACGAAATGTCTAGCAACCAGGTCTCCAAACGCGACATTATCACTACACCCTCCCCAGTGCCAGCTGGTGGAGTCACTAGATTTTGATCTTGCCTTTTGTCGATTTTTGGGCTGACATCGACAGTTCTCAAGTTGCCCATGACTACAGTTAACGATCACTGAGTACATTACTCCTGCAGAGGTAATGGCATGAAGAAATGCTGCTTCTTTATTGGCTAAAAATGTAGCAATTATACGTTAGTTACAATATCTTACACCAGTACTTACATAGGACTGCATGCTTACCTTCGGCTAGCCTCTGTCTGCTGATAATCGGCATAATTTTGATATCATTACCGACGACACAATTCCATGGTGTATACTGAAATTGTCGTCTGCATTCCGCCAAGCCCATCTTTGCTCCAGTCATTGCACTCTGTGAATATTTCATGTAATCCTGAACAAAAAAGACAGCTACATTTGAAAACTTCAATTTCATGTCGACATGCCAGACAAAAAAAAACTG
The DNA here is from genome assembly GCA_025400075.2 of Phenganax stokvisi. Taxonomy (NCBI): domain Eukaryota; kingdom Metazoa; phylum Cnidaria; class Anthozoa; order Malacalcyonacea; family Clavulariidae; genus Phenganax; species Phenganax stokvisi. The sequence continues at coordinate 2,197 of JAODVQ020276592.1, forward strand.
AACGTTTTCAAAAATTCGTAATAATTCGCTTGAGACAACAAGACTTCATTTATTTTTTCTTAGACATGTACGTATTCAGCTTGCGTCATGACATGCAGACTTCTTTAATTTAACCACGATATTTTAAATTGATTTTATATTAATTTACAACCATGCTGTTTTCAATAATTTTGAGAGATAACAGGATACGACTAGGGAGTAGCTTTCAACCTGCCTTCCGCAGCTTGTAATGTTATTTTATAAAATAACGTCTCCAAATTCGATTAAATTATTTTTAGATCAAGTAATAATCGTCTTTATATAAACACTTTTCATCCTCGTGCACAGTTTGATACAAACTAAAAATTTGTTCGTGTATAACTAGTTTTTTTTGACGCACAAATGCTCTACACTTTAAATGGTTTACTATTAAGCTTAGGACAATATACCAAATTTGTAAAAATACACCAACTGTGGCCAAATCTGGAGTATATTTTAAACTGTTGGGTTTTAACATGCTAGTTTTATTTTCAAATTTTGTTTTTTGTTGTGTAAAGAGGAAATATGCTTGCATGTTGCATCATTCGTAACGTTAGGATATCATTTCTATTTCTCGCCAATAACGTGCATTTTTCAAGATTAGTTTCTATAGTAAGTGACAACGACCCACGCATTTCCCCAACTCCTTAACCAAATTTCTCTCAGATACAAGTCGCCGCTAGCACTAATATAATGAGCAATAAGAATGTCGCTCCGGATATATGAATGAAACATTTCTCACGACACTTTGTGGAATACTTGATGTAACGATCTTGTAGAAGGACAGAACGAGTTACATCTCATACGTTGTAGTTCTGTACGTTAGCAGAGTTTTGATTTTGATTAAACCGATCATGCTAAAAAAGAATTATGCACACTACTCTATAGGAAAAAATAAAACAAATGTCTTTGTCATTCTTAAAAAAACAGCAATTATCTCACATTAACTTATCATGATATTTCGCCATGTTTTGGCGTTTTGCTTATTCTCATGCAGTTTTCATCAAATGTTATGTTGTGGTGATTTTGGAAATTAGAAGCAATTAGAGCTAATTTTGCCATAATTAACTCGAGATTAAGTTTGACATTGCGGTAAGATTCATTGTTATGAAAGTTAAACAGAAAAACAGTCGATTATAGCTGTAAATCTAGCCCATTTTTTGAGACAATTTTGTCTTTGTATTGTGCTTGCATTTCATATTAGTTATAGAAAATTTTTTAGCTTTTTCTTTGTCCAACTCCTCATTTTTGAACGCCAAAAATGGTAGCGAACGTTTCAACAAGCTGGAACAGATTTTATACATGAAATATCCAGACTGAGAAAACTTAGAAAATTCGAATTATTAACACTTGTTGACAAACATTCCTTCTTGTCGTACAGAAAAATACTCAAAAATAGTTTTACTGTCAAAACGATGCTCTGCAGTCACACTTGCGTGCAACGCAGACATGTCGCTAAGCACTACAGGATAGTAAATGTTCGCAAATAGTGTTTTGGTCATTAGCAAGGGCCGCAGGGTAGCAAATGATGTTCAATTCAGAAAGTTATTCTCCGTTGTACAAGCAAGCAAATCAATAAAATGTCATTTGTGTTACAATTATCAAATTAATCTCTACTTGGGTGGTGTCAGAGGCGGAACAATTCGTGACAACTGTTTTTTAGATTTTTTACGCATTCACAGGACCAACCCAAAGCCAACTATTTTTCATGTAAAAATTTTACGCTATACCACCTTTTATGTACACTATCCTTGACGTTCCAATGCACTAACTCCTTCAACTATATTAGATCGGGCTTGCATGACATAGGAAGTAAATTAATATCTGAAGCACCTTCAAATATTTAAAATATACAGCAATTAAACATCTCGAACATTTAACAAAAACTTTTTGTTTAATAAGTGATGAAAATTTTTTAATAAACATCTCTTAGACTTAAATCGATGCCATCTATAGCAATCTGGTTAAAATTTTTTCATATGTTGTATCTTTCAATACTTGGAATAATATGAAAAAAAATTTTTGAAGTTTATTGTTATATTATTCTTATTTTCCAATCCTTCTCCCAGTTCAGTTAATCTCAGATTTTAAGATATTTAAATGGCAATTGTTTACTTTAAAATGAACAGCGATGATACGGTGGTTAACCCATTTCAGTCTCATGTTTTTCAGTATATAATTTCTGTAAACTTTCTTCAGTCTCATGTGATAACAGTAGTCTCAGTTTGTATCTATCAAACGCATTAAGAGTTCTTTTGGTACTCCACTATTCTTCTCGAGTAGCAACAGAGTATTGATAAGAGAACTCTCTCACCAGATCTATAAATGCATCTTATATTTTAATTTTAATGCCTCTTAATCTCGCCGTTGGTACGCTTCTGGAATGCAATCTAGTCAATATTATCCTCATTAAACACTATAATCCTTTTAAAATACCGCCGGTTATATATACACAATGCCCTTCATTCTTTTCAATACTGACCTTAGTTTGTAGCTCAAGGTCTTCTCTAAAAATTTAAAGGAAGAAATCTAAGCAATTTGGACGTGAAATGTTGCAAACGATTTTTGAATATATGCTTTTTATACATTTTATGATATTTTTGAAGCATAAATATTTTGAAGTTTTCTTCTTACCTTGCATAAGCATTGGATGATAAAATGATTAGACACACTGCAATGATACTCGACATTTTTTGTTTTCTATAAAATGCAACAGAAGGAATTTTTGTAAGGAGGATGTAGTACTGTTCATCGTATCAATGCACGTACAAGATAAAATATAGCAACTAGTTTTTCTAAAATTATATTTAGTGAGACAGCGAGGTGGGAATCAAATTCTATTACTAGTAACCAATGAGATACATCTTATCTACTGGATTAGCCAATCCAATACGAGATTAGCCAGCCAAAGATTGTGATGGCAGTAGTGATCAGTCTGAGCATCGCTATACTGTGCTTTGAAACGTACTACACATCACCACAAAATGTAAGATGCTCAAAGTTTCATGGTTTAATGAAACATATTTCTAACATTGAAAAAAGTTTATAAAAACATTCAATATACCTTTACGTAATTCTCTACAATCGCTGTTGATAATCAACTTGACTCACACGGCTATAAATCAACAATGAGTATATATATAAAGATGTAATCTTGAACAAAACACTTCAAGAAACTAATCAAATTACCCTGACTGCAGAATGATAACCTCCAGAAAATGTCTTAGCCGCTTTGACGTTCAATCTTATAGGTATGGTTAGCACAAATTGATAGGCATCAGTGTCTAGCGTGATGCGATGGATTGGAAGTGTGATCTCTTAGTGACTGTGCTTAAAAAGATGTAACGAAGCACTTCATTCACCCACTCGACCTATATCATCTTAATCACGGATATGCCTCAAAACATACGAGTTTAATGCCCTGCTCATAGGTGGCTTGAGCCACAATAATACTATAGGTTAAAAATACTGTTCCGAAATGCATTGAAACAGCATGCATCACAGGATTGCAGCTTTGGTAAAAATAATACAAATTATCAGCGTCTATCTAAGTTAGTCTCTCGTGCTGCGCTCATCAATTATTGCACTTTATTACAAGATATTGGCGTTCACTAGGAAACACTCTTAATTGGCGGAATTGTCCTATTATTACTCCAAGAGGTTGCTGGTTCATAGCAAACCACCTAATTTCCTGCCACTGCAAAAATTTACCAAATTCGTTTATTTTGTTTTCTCTTTAAACTTTTTTATGTTCCTTCTTAATTGTCCTTGAACATTTTAGGCATATCATTGGATATAAGTAAGGATATGATTTTCAACGCCTTAAAATAGCTATTTTTGATGCTTAGAACTTTCTCACCTGATAGCCGGATAATTCAGTTAGGAAACCGTGATTCAAAGTTTTCTTTTAGCCTTAGGCATGGTTTACGAAAGTAAATCACTTGTTTTTTTGCCATAAACTATGTTTCCTCTTTGCTTGAAAACCTTGACTAGCCTTTAATATATTTCAATTATTAACTCAGCGTTTCCAAAGATTGTTTTTCACGCGAAAGCGGGAACTAAATTAACCGAAATATGCTGACGTATATTGAGAACTTGGGCGCAAGCCAGAGTATAATCAACTGAGGCGTTCATCCTGTATCCAGGAAAACACAGTTGGGGACACCTTTTTCTGCTTTAATTTAAATTCATAGAAACACAATTAATCTCGTTTATGTTGTACACATATTTATATATACAATAGACAAGTGTCGTTTAGTCCTCAGAATATATACTAACGAGTGCTCAATATTGTGTAGATATAGAGCAAGAAGATACAATGCAATGGTATTGGTTAACCCAAACTCGTCCAATATACTGTATTTCATCTGATGATCGCCTCTTATTGAAGCGCAGTGTAGTGGACGAATTTCGGTGGGCCAAAACTATTGTATTTTATACACCCACTTTTTCTATGCAATATCGAACACTCCTTTCGCCTTTCGTGGATTAAACCAAACTGTATTAACGATGGCCATTATATATACCACCCACTATAGTTAATAAATCCATATAGCTGCTGTACTGCTGAGATGTTTACCGGGAGATTATTTTTACCATATGTTTTTGGTTAAATCGTATACTGCAGTGGTAGCGGTAGCTATGTCTTGATTTTCTAAAGATTTCGTCTTGGTAAAGCATTCATAGTTTTTCCGCCATTTGTTGTATAACGGAGTCGGACCAGATCAGTCGAATATTTGTTTTAAAATGTTAACATACTCTGTGTTTATCGTATATAATTTATATCCGTTCTAGACATCAATTTAGTTTGGTATGTACTGCTATAATGTGAGATATTTTAATTGCAGAGAACCTTACTTTGACGGAACAAAGTCAGATAAATTTTGTTATTTTGATCAAGGTACAAGATGTGTTTTTCAAATTTAATCTGTGCACGCCTATATACTCTGTTTTTTTCTCGAAGTATAACGTGGCAAGCACAGTGGCCATCCCAATGGCGGGATTTGAACCCTCAACCTTTCCAGTCGATCGCTATCCCAATCACTATTGAAGCTATATACCAGTTTTTCGTGTTTCACACATAATTTATAGTACTGGGGTGTGAAGTACTTGATAATCCACTTGAAGTGTTGTATTTGTCCTATCAAAATAGGCAATTGACTTCGAGTATTTTGCCTTCCAGGTGCATAAACACTCAAAGGGTACGCATAAACGTTCATGCTCCATTTCGACAATTTCTCAATCAAAAACATATATAACTGGAAAAAAAACTTGAAAACTCTGGTACATATTTTAAGGCATTTTACAAGATTCGACGCTTTTGTTCTGCATTCCTACTCGAGCATTGATATGTTTTTAAGTTCAAATTGCAAATCCTCGACGAAAGCTAGGTAATGTCATCATATTGTCAGTTCATGCATGTCGTGTTCCTGTGGATTCGAAAATACAACAAGATGCCCGCCATCATTAAAACTTCTTTCATCAAAACGTTATTGTAAACCATGAAATTTAACTTTAAAAGTTGCGAAAGTTTGTAAGGTGAACCGTAACGCAAACGAAATCATTATATTCTTCAGAAGAGTCACACTCACTGGACCTCACGTTTGACATGCATTAAAGTTAGAGCAGGTAGTCCTAATCCAACCAAGATCACCTTAAACTTCAGGACACAAACATCACTTTCATTCGATTTCGTGTACCAATTTCAACTAACATTAATAACTCGAAACTCATTGACACATGAAATAGCTGTTACACAAGGCGTAATCTCTAAGGATTATCGTAACAGATTGTTTATAAAGATGTTTATACAGATACACAAACCTCTTCAACTTACCAAACCTCTGTGCGTGGTAGACTTCTAAACAACTGCGTGATCCAAGCTTAATTCTTTGGTGACTTGACGCAACTAAAAGCATTGCATGATTGAAATGCTCATTTATAAAGTTCCGCACTTTTCAAAAGCTATTCTTTCCAAACGATAAACGTACAAAGACCATAAACAAAACAGAAATCATTTAAAGTTATCTTCCGTATCAAAAGTTTCAATCTTTCTTCACAATCTCACCAAAGGGAGGTAGGTGTAAATAGCAGCGCAAATACCTCGTACAAACTTGAAATTGCTCAACAAACTGTGTTGAAATCTGGAGCATGTAGCGGCGGTGTTTCGTCGGCTGTTAAAAGGATTAATGGCATCACCGAAATATATTAATTAATTAAACCTGAGTTAATTGCTAGACGGAAGATGCGAGTCAAGGACCGAAATTTGATTTAAATTGGCTTCGGCAAACGTTTTATTTTCCAAACAATCCCGTACAAAGGCAACAAAGAATGGCGCGTTGGTTCCTTTTTGTGCTCATTTCTTTAATTTGTTGTTCAAAACACGGCTGGGAAGGTCGTTATCACTCCACGGCAGGGTGCTTTGAAGAAACTCCGACAATAGTTCAGAGATCAGGGCATTTCTATTCGGCGACGGCAAGAGCGTTCATTTAATGAAGTAACTTTGTTTTAACTTGATAAAATAACCACCAGAAAAGGCCTAGCTTATGGACATTCAGACTCGTTCTCAGGGCTAACTCGCACGCTAAACTGGGGTACGAGTGGGTACGGGTGAGTTCATCCGCACTGAGCTCGTTGCGTATAACTGGATTGATTTTCGTTAATAGCACTAGGCACTGTAAGTGTTTTGTACTTTGTAGTGACTTTTTCAAGGTATATCTTGGTAAACAATACAACATTGATATCGGAGTGCCTCAGGTTTTATTCATGGCAGCGAACTCATCGTTTTGAATTATGCTAACTGTCTCTATGTCATGCTCTTTCGATTTTGCTCCCAAACCAAGCAACTCTTCCTTATTTCATCAAAACAAACTGCACATCAACAAAAAGAACAATATTTGAACTAACCTTATTTGTTTTTCCGTCTACACAACCACTTCCTTGGTCCAAAATTGAATTTTTGACTCACTGCTGCTGTTTAGAAACTTCTGAATGCTCGATCTTTGTATTTTTTCAGGTGTGTATTTGATTAAGAAACTAGACTCGTGTTTTTATGAGCAAAACTTACGATATAAATCATCCAATGACAAGTTTATTAAACTTTAATGAAGCGAGACGCAAGCAACACAAGAAATGTTCTAGGGAAACGGACTATAAAGAGTTGGAGACATAAATCAAGGTGAATTTGCAGACAGGTACTTAGTGTTATTATTGAAACAAAACATAGAGTTGAAGAACTGCAAACATAATTTTTTGTCGTTTCAATCAAAACCCGCGCGCCCAAAGCGGCCTAGAAGACTAGGCTGTGTACTTCTCCATCACAGTGTTCTCCATCCCATAGTTTGGCCTCCACGCAGACACTTCCGAGCGAAGGCTGGCGTGCGGGCCACTTTGGCTTGAAAACTACCCGAACTAAGTACGGTGTAAAGTTCCAGGATTTGAATCCCGCTGGTAAAAGAACTCCTGTAAAGTAATTGGATATGGTCGAAACACTGACCTTTCCTGTAACTGGAACACTCAACGAGAAACGAATGACGACGCAACTTGTACGCCCAGCGGTGTCGCAAATAGAGCTAGCCTGCAAGGCCGGAAATGAAGGCGCTCCCTGGGATTTGATCCGGCCGGGTAGTATGAGACTGGGTCACTGGGAACGAGAAAGGCACAATCTGTTTGGTTGATCTGTTTTTATTCCCCAACAAAATCGTAAGATATACAATTATACATTTCATAAAAGTAATTTAACCACGCAGCAATCATGGTTTCTTTAATAAATACTAAAGTTCAAATTTATGATTCGTTTCAATTGTTTAGGGAGCAATTTTCTGTTAATAATGATAAATTTTTGTTGTTTTTTAAAAGACTTCGCTTTAAATTCAGGAGAACGATTTTGAAACAGCTCGATTACAAAACATTTTACATCACAATGAGCAAGCTCGGCACGTAGAGATATAAAATATGCGCAAATCAGTCCAAAAGCAATAAATTATATAGTAGCGTGCGAAACTTGCGCACGTTAGTTCATAGATATTGGAGGCATCTGCTACAATTCATAAATCCGAGTTTCTTATAAATCTGTTGCCCTCCGAGTGTTTGCCAACGTAGACATAACGACTTCTCCCAAAAGTGCCATGATGGTCACCAGCGTCTGTCAATAATTGAGGCAGGGGGGTGTAACTTCGGTTTTTTCTATTCGATTTATCCTTGCCATCAGCCTGCAAAACAATGAGAGGAAAACGTCATACGGATACATAGAAAGAGAAACACACTTTGTTTTTCTTACTGTGATGGCTTCATCTGGTGCAACAACTTTCAAGAAACCTCCTCGTCTCAGTCCCTCCTCTCTCTCACGCTTACGCACAGCTTTTGAGTCCAAGAATTTCAGATTCGGAAGTTTATGAAGCACGAAATATCTAATGGAATTGTAAGATTTACGAGAAAAATACACACTATCTTGACAGCTTATTAACAAGGATGTAAGACGTATTGAAAATAATAAAATTTTCACCTGTATCTCTGATAGTCTTCTTCGTCTTTTTCCGAATCAGATAATTCATTTGGGCAAGCTGTGTTCCCTAGAAGACTGAGATACGTTAAAGAAGGCAGACATTTTTTAATCTTTTCGAGAAGACGTTCTAAATTCGTTATCTGAGAAAATGTTAAAGAAAGTAGAACGCGAAACAACACTTGGACATTTTGACAAGCTAGTCTAGGGTCCTCATCACAATTTTTGCTACTCTTTAAGAAAAGTGTTTCAACTTGAGGGGTTTTTTAAGCAAGGATATTTTGTTTTTATTCATGGTTAAAGTATCAAGATAATTCAAAGCTGGAAAAATGACTTCATCATCAATTTCATTGCCATCTAAAATCAGTTCTCGTAGTTCAGTAAAGCCTTGGATGCCTTCTAAATTCCTAAAAAATATTGAAAAATATTTCACATGAATTGTGAAAGGAATAACAATGAGTTTTCCTATGACAATGACAAGTCCACAACAACTGACGTTAATCGATTGAAGCTAAGGTCCAAACGCATGATATTTGGCCCATAGGTGATTCCTAGATCGGGTGGGATAGTTAGAGCATCCCTGCCAACCATCGACAGCTGAAATACAAAAGATTGGATGTTTCTGAAGAGAAATTGTCAGATACATTTGCTAATTATTATTATGCAAGAGTTGTACAAGTAAAATCACCTGGTTTAATGCAAATGATAATCGCAAACTAATTTGATGATTTTATTTTGATAGTCTTATCAATTCATACAGTTAGGGCTCTGGAAATTAAGAATATTGGCCTAGAAATATTTTATAATATGTGACTGCAGTCATATGATGTCTGGGTCAATAGAAATTTATGTTTTTCCAGCTCTGTATTTATTTGAGTAGCACACCTAACTTTAACAATCTATGCATTATTAAATACATATTAAATATGATTTCATTATCAATCACATTTCAATAGTATTCCATTCTTAGAAATACATCACGAATAAGTCACACACTTCCACTCCGTGTAAAGGTTATAGGTAAATTTTCAATCAACCTTAGTTAGATATTTTATTTTTATAGCTACACTAACCTGGGTACCATTAACCGTAACAACGTTGTCTTCGTCATTCTCCATCATTCATGGATATAATATCAAAAGTATAAAAATATGACCACAATATAAATAAATATTTCGTTTACATCACATCCACAATTCCAACATGCTAAATTATAGGCCAACAGGGGATCTTCCCCCCCTGCTAAAAACATTTTCTTAGTAAGACCACCGTTCCTGGAATAATATTCCCGGGGGAGGAGACAAGAACATATTTTTGCATCTCTTCTCTGCATTTCCGGCGTTTTACGGCGTGTTCCGATGTAGCCCATGGCAACAACTACAACGTAAATACGCTAGTATTTTGAAAAGTGTATTTCAATTTTTGTGGAAATAAACAGTTTTTTCTGCCTTATGGACTCGGAATATTTGAAGCGACATGTGGGAAAGGCTTTAACAGAAGGCCTTGCTGAAATTTGTTTAAAAAAACCAGCAGATCCTGTGGAATATTTAGCCTTTTGGCTGAGAAAATATGTTGAAAATGAGGCATACAATGAGATGGTACACATATTGTTTTATTATTTTATTCAATAACATTTCGCGTAAAAAAGTGGTGAAGGTGGATGGATATACATATTTTGCCCAGCTTACTTTTTTACTTTGTCTAACAACAGACAATGATACTTGTCAAGGTGAAACACTTAGTTTGGACTTATTTTAATATCTAATTTTTGAAAGCAAAAAGAAAAGGCCATGCAACTTGCAAAAGAGCGAGAAATTGCGGAAAAAGAAGCTCTGTTTCAAGCTCGTATGAAAGCAGAAGCAGAACTTCTCGCAAAGGAAGAGAAATATGCAATAGCTGCTGCCGAGCCTGTCGTCATCGACACAACACCTCGACCCATGCCTGCCGAGCTGAATCAAACGTTAGAAACTGTTGCAGAGCGAGAAGAAGAAGAGGAACATACTGAAGGTCTGAGAATG
>JAODVQ020276799.1:0-12731 GCA_025400075.2 Phenganax stokvisi
GAGTTGTTCCACGATTCAGGTAAAACAAATAACTCTCATTTAACTTACCTATCAAGATGCAAAGATTTCCTCTCCATAAGTAAAGTCGTTCGGAGTTTGACAGAGTATCATGAATGTGATTGGTTTTCCACCACACGAATTTATTGGAGCGAAATATAAATCTAGTAACGAGATTGGCTTGCGAGATAATTTCCCGCGAAAGAAGTCGAAATCGCGCCAATTACGTTGCTAGATATACAATTGCTCGAAGTTTGTGTACTAGAAAAGGGGTTTAAGTCATGCCTATATGGCCACAATTGTTTATGGTTATAGGGATTGTCTCTTTGATCTACTTTTAGGTTTCAAAATAGTTTTAAAAATGCGTTGTCTAGAATACAATATAGAGGTCAATGGCTGACCTGACCATCCAGAAAAATTTCGGTGCCGCACGCATGCGTATAAAGTTTGCCGAATTGATAAAAGTGGGAGCTTCGGACGTGGGCAACCGGGACTGGTAGGGATTTTGTCCTCGTGCGGAAATGGAAATGAAGACTTGGATATTACAAATATGGGCAGTCTGTGATTTTGATATGGGCAGTAAGCCCTAATTAAACTGGAACGATATAACTTCATTCAGAAGTCCCTTTAATGGACAATTTGCATTATAGCACCAGGGCCGCTAAGCCTGACGGGAAGAGGCTGTATGTTGCTTTCAAACGAAATGGCTGCCGTAGGAACGAGCAATTTCATTTGGAAGAATATATGGCGATTTTTTTAATGTTTCTGGTGTCATTTGAACTAAGTTTTATTAAGCTGCACAATGAGGAAGCTTTTCACCTCTGTTGGAGTAAATTTCAGGGAAATCCGACTATTAGTGGCGGCAAAATCGCACTCGTACTGAGAGAACATGCAACCATACTTTGTCGAAATTTGCTTGCGAATTTCCAATCCCATCTACAAAAACAGATGAGTTGGCATTGTAGCATGCGATCGGCGGAAGATTTTTTAGAATAAGATTGACGAAAAGTTGGTTGTAATAGATCTTTAGGTTATTTCGTTCCATTCACGAGGAAATACCATTTTAAGCTTTGTGAAGTTATGAGCTTTTTTAGCCACGTTTTTTGAATTTGCTAGGCCTCTCTTGACCCAATGTTTTGGTTCTCTTTTCGCACAAAAGAAACTTAATTCAAATAAGCAACCCTTGACTGCATCAAGAAAGTTTGAATCTAAAAGAGTTTTCTAGGTTTCTTGCTGTTTGTTTATCTTCTAGCTGAAGTGCAATTTGGCTCGTGTACTCCACGGTTAGGCTCTTTTGATATTTCGTGAGTTCTAGAATGATTTTAAGTAAATAAATAAGAATTTTGAGTTTTTGAGATATAATTATGGCAAAGTATTTCAGTCTTGAATATATGTTGTTACGAGCGAGTTCCATTTGGAGATTGTAGGACCTTAATTAAATAAGTTTCGGAACTACATTGCTCTAGATCCTTTATTTCAACAACTATATCAATAGAAGTGTTTTTTCTCTAACCCTAGAAACCACTTCCTTTCCTTACACTCATGTGTTCAATGTCATGTTCGGCAACTTTCAATCAATCATAATCGGCTAACGTCAAGTACTTCACAATAAATAACAATAACAGTTTTATAACATAATCCCCCCCTATGAGACAAGCCTCCCAGCATGTGAGGGAATCATCAAACTAACAAATATCAAGTACATAAAATAATGTTTGTTACATACAGTATTTAATGTTCCTCAGCATTGGAAGCTGCTGGGCGTTGTTTCGGAAACTGCCAGTAAAAGTCATTCCATAGGCGTTGATCTAGTTTTTTTTCTGCTGGTTCCCAAGTATTGTACTTCTTAGAATATCCACGCCACTTCACGCAATACTCTGGTTTTCCGCAATACAGACGATGCCGGATTATTTTCTCTGCGTCAAAAACATTAGTTTCATTACTTTTTCCATTGGTTTTGATTATTACTGGCAGGTCTGGTTTTGTTGCGGAATGATGCAATATTTCAGTAGTACTAGTGACAAACTCTGTCTCGAAGCTCTCCTGGGGTAAGTCACTATCCTGGAGATGAGGTTCTTCCTGCTGGTGTTGTGGAATCACGGGGGTGTCGATAGGACGATCTTTGGGGTCAATGTACGGTTTAAGGCGATTTGTGTGTACAGGACGCTCACAGGTCATTGTCGAGAGTACGCAACCGCAAATTGAATGGTGACAGTTTTTTCACAATGCGATAGGGACCATGATAGTTATGTAGAAGTTTCTTTGAGAGACCTTTCCTGTGCTTTGGGGTATAGGCCAAAACACGTTGGCCAACTGAGAATGAAGGGGTCGAGCATTAGTATCATATTGTGTTTTCATTTTGAGTTGCGCACGTTGGGTATTAGAAGCAATCAGCTGTCTGGCTTCTTCTAATGTGGTAACGATCCGAGCACGATGTTCTTCGACTGATGGACTTAGATTGACTGGTGGCAATAAGCTGACATCAGGGGGTAGGCATGACTCTCTCCCCCTGGTTACTCCTTTAAATCATTTCCTCGTCAATCAAATAGAATTGGTGGTGGAATAGGTGTAATTTTCAACACAAGTTTAAACGTCTCTTTTGTTCGAGGTGGGCAAATGCAGTTGTTTGAATTTTCCAAATGGAACTTTTCTTCATCAAATCATTTCGTCAAATTGGTTGCTGTCTACCGCCTGCCTTATTCGCTGGCTCACCCAGTTTGGCCTGGAAAATTTTTTGAAGAATTTTTAAACTTTCTCGAGGATGTGATCCTATGTCCTGAACCTCTGCTTATCGCTGGGGACTTTAACTATCTTGTGGATGCTGTTGTTAATCCAAGCACTATGAAATTCAATGACATGCTGGAGACATTTAGCCTCAAACAGCATGTCAACATTCCAACCCATTTGTCAAATCATGTACTGGACCTAATTAACACACAATCTATACCAGACTTAAATCCCCTTTTGATTAAGACCACATTATACTTGTCAGATCACTGTTTTGTTCAATGCAAATTATGTTTTCCTCATCGAAATCATACCAGGAAGGAAATATCTTACCGGGAATTGAAGAAAATCAATATAGACGATTTTAAGTCTGATTTAACTCAAGTTATTACCCTTTGCGATGGCATTGAAACTCTTGACGAGTTGGCACACTGTTATAATGATGCTCTTTCAAGTATTTTAAACACCCATGCTCGTCCTCGAACCAAGTTCTTGAAGGTTAATCGATCATCTCCTTGGTATAACGATGACCTCAGGCAGTTTAAACGCAACCGTAGGAAATTGGAGAGGAAAATGCAAAACACTGGCTCTGATGTGGATCGGATTGCCTATTGAAGGATGTGTACCAGTTACAGTTTCACAATGAATAAAGCCCAACCAGAGTATGACAATAACCTCATCCATGATAGCTCAAAGGACTCAAAGAAACTGTACTGAATTGTATCTTCCCTTTGTGACTTGCCTTATGAAAATCCCCTGCCTCCTCATGCAGGGGCGGATCCAGGGTTTTTCATACGGTAGTCAAAATTTTCGTCGGTAACCTACTGACAGGATGGGGTCGAAATATTACAGATAGGAGGATGTGGGTGGCAGTTTTTTTCAGATGCTGAAAATTTTTGGAAATATGGTTTGCTTTCTTACGATATACGCAAACAGTTTTTACAAAAATGCAAAACAAATGAAAAATGGCTGTTTCGCCCAATATCAGGGCTCATCAGCATGCCTAGGAAACGCAGATACTGCAGTACAAAATATTGCGCTTCCGACATGGACAGCCATATTGCTAAGGCCTAAGCACACTGGTTTTAAGGCGCCAACACTCGCCTTCACACCTTTGCTATGAAGCAAAAGGAGTTTGGTTAGAAATGGGGACTTTATGGGTCATTTTTTAGATGTAAAATTGCTCAATTTTTGCACCATCCCAGTCAGTTCTAACCCTTTATCCCCCTCCCAAACCCCCCACCTAAATAAACCTAACTCAAGAATTCTAAGTTGTAACCGACTCCAATCGTACGTATACAGTTGTTCATATTACTATTAAATACTAATAATAGGTATTCCAATGAATGTAATACCAGATATTACAATCATTATTATCAAAAATTTCAATAATAAAAAATGTATATCATCCAAGAATAATGCAAGTAATACCTATGCAACAATATTAATATACAAGTTAATTTAAAGTTAAAATGGACAAAGATCTAGATCGTTTTTAGTTCGTTATTCACCTTCGAAACGGCAGACTAATTCAGTAAAATTAGTAAAGACGACTTGGATATAATCGTTTGTAAATATACTTATATCGCTGAGAGCATCGAATGATTATGTTAGCAAACAAGTTTAAGTGTAACGCAAAACAAAAGGATCAAGAAAACTTTAACCTGGTGTTTCCAACTGCAAATTTATCGATCACTTTTTCAACATCCGGAATGATTTCCTGATGAATCTTCATCAAGGCTAGACCATTTAAACGTTTTTCAACCATGGTGCTACGTTGGTAATCTTTCAGGGTTCTGAGTGCTGAGATAGTCCGTTCACATTCACAAGAAGTGATATGGCTAAAATGCAAAGGATAACTTTAATATTTTCGAAACCATCAAAATCAACAGCTTTCAAAGTAGTCGCAATATTGTCTGGCAATGGGCGTTTGCAGGATTCCCAGTATGTCATCCACAGTAACATTGCAGCATGTAGAGCTAACGGAAAAGGTAAATCATCCACATAAGAGTTCGCTACAACTTTAAATTCATCTCTCCAATCTTTTCCTTCTTCTTTAAGTGACATCATCTTTGTTGGCACCACACTTAATCCTCTATAGACATTGACACTATCCGTGTCAAACCTGTGTTGCAAAGCAGAGTTAATATGGTCAACTAAAGGAAGGGTTATAGTACAGAGGTTGTATTGTAAGGAGGATTTGACCGAGTTGTTTGTCTCCCTACTGTTCCAGGTTTGGTTTCCTAGAGGGAAACCAATTCCTAGAATGTTTCCTAGGTTTGGTTTCCTAGGCCAACCTTTTCAGCTAAATTCATTGCCTTTGCATACCAGGTATCATGATGAGAATCAATAGAATTTCTATAATTCTTAAAATCATTTTTCATAGTATTACTTAAATGAATACCATCCATAATATCAATACTCTTTCCCTGTAGTAGCAAGGTGACAGGAAGAAGACCATCAAGGATGTTGTAAGAAATAACCATTGCTGTGATAAACTCAAACTTTGCTATAAGGTCAAAAAACATAGAAGCATCAGTAACAAGTTGGGGTCTATACTTTCCTTCTACATTGTCTTTCATCTCCTGCCATGTATCAAACAATGGAACAAAAAGCTCAATAAATATGTCTAATCCCACAATTCGTTCAACCCATCTAGTTCGACAAATATCCACTAGCCTTCTCTTCTGGGATTCTCTCTCACAATAATTGCGAACATTTTCTTCAAAAGGGATATTGTGTGTCTGAGAGACATTAATAAAATTTGAAACATCTTTAACATGTTTCATCCTTGTGTTGACCTCAACAACAGTTAAAGAATCTCAAACAGCGAAATTCAATCTATGGCTATAACAGTGGGTATAAGAGCTTTTTCATTTAGGCGTAAAATATGAACTGATGTGTTCAGCCACAGCACCTGCACCATCATACCCTTGTCCTCGACAATCATTAATGGATAGTGCAAGGTCATTTAGGGCTTCCAAGATCAGCTTGGAAAGCTGTTCACCACTCAATCCCCATCTACACGGAAGAAAAGCTATAAATTCTTCTTGAATATTCATATCAAGATCAACAAAACGTAGCACAAGAGACATTTTTTCTTCATGAGAGGAGTCTGCAGCCTCATCTGCAATGATAGAAAAAAATATACTGTTCTTTCCATCTTTAATGATCTGCTCACTGGTCACTTGACCACAACATTATTCATTTTGGCTAGTCTTGGAAATATAACTTTGATTTTTGCCACAGTTCTTCAAGTGGTCTTCTAAAACTTTATCCCCTCCCCGAACTCTAAAGTTAAGGGCTTCTATATAATTACCAACTTCCCCAGTGGAGTAGTTGCCAACCTCTGGATGGTACTTGGCATCATCACGATGACCACGCAGAGGCAAACCTAGACGGCCACAAAAAACAACAGTATCAATAATTGGGGCAAGTTTCTTTCTATTGCCCTCAATATCTTTCTTGTGATTAGAATCCAAAATGACTTCAATAGGCTTTGCTGCCCCTGAGATTTGAAAAAGTAAAGAAGTTAGTATGGGGAAAGTACAAGCATGCAGGCCCATGTCTCCCC
This sequence comes from Phenganax stokvisi, assembly GCA_025400075.2. Classification (NCBI taxonomy): domain Eukaryota; kingdom Metazoa; phylum Cnidaria; class Anthozoa; order Malacalcyonacea; family Clavulariidae; genus Phenganax; species Phenganax stokvisi. The sequence continues at coordinate 6,299 of JAODVQ020276799.1, forward strand.
CTGTACCGTGCCCTCCATGAGATTTGAAGACATAGGCTGCACTGTTCCATCGACAAAAATGTTCAATGAACAATTTCTGTATTCTGCCAGCTTTACCAGGAAAGCGATGTCTAAAAAGCACGCAAGATAAGCAAAATGCACCATCTTCAGAAGGAGAATAACAAAGCCAGGAATAGGACTCAAGCCATTTATACCTGAAACTTCTACCATTTGTTTTTGGGAAAGAAAATTTTTGTCTGGTCAAAAGCATTCTTAATAAGGTTACAAATTTCTGGTGTATTCATATCTTTCACTTTATCCTTGAATGTTGCAACATCAAAATTATTAATCAAGTTACTATTAGGTTTTACCTTGTCACCTTGGCTTTCTCCAGTGTTTGTTGAAGTTCTAGGTTGACATTGATCTATATTATCTAGTTTATGAATTTTAAGCTCTGTGGCAGATGAAAAAGACTCAGTATGTGCCTTCTGAGCTGTTGGATTCACAGCAAATTTTTCTGTTACGTCAAAAAAATTAGAAATACCGGTAGATGAATGTGTTGAGGCTTTCTTTGGAAGAACTGGACAAAGCTTCTGTCACTTTGATGCTGCAGATACCTGTTTAGAAACTTCTGTATATGTTCTTTTCTGCTGTTCTTATAAAAGAGAAGAGGAACAAAATGGTTTAGCTGGAACACTTCTCCAGCTGTAACAGTACCTTCATGACAAAATAAAATGTGAAGATTATCCAGATTATTCTTGGAATTTAAGTGAGGTTGAACCATGCGGTTAAAAAGCAATTTATACCTGCACTCTCCACAATCAGGATAACAAGTAAAAATATTTCTACTCAAAACACAAGAAAGACCCAGAATGCATAAAATGATGACCACTTCCTATCACTGCAGTTTATGATAGCCTCCTGTTTTACTAAGTCATCTTTTGTGGAATCTGTATCTAAACACTCTTTGGAAAGAGACATGGGTAAAAGATTATTAACGCTTTCGCTGAAATACTCAGCATACCCATCAATAGCAGCTGCAAAGCAAGGGTGTTGAGCATAAAAATCGGCATTGGTAAAAAGCTCTATTGAGGTCAAGACTCGCAACGTTTCCACTAGAGTGTTATCACCTACCAATACCAAAGACACAGAGCTGTATAAGCAATTCCCATTGGCATCAGACCTAGAATAATATGCACATCAGTTCGGCCGATTTTCGTCCACAGGCAAGATCGTCTAACACGTGCTATACCATTGTATACAGTTAGATCGAGAACATCTCGCTCAAAAATGTATGTTCACAAAAATATAAACAAAACCTGCCTCATGACACATTTAAGTTCACGGTATGCAAACTATGATCACTAGACCATAACACCGACACCACGCATTTTGTAAATTTTGCTGTCAGCTGTCTCGCGCACATACAAATTTCAAACACAATATAGATCATAGAATATGTTTACCTAAGGGCCGTATAACAATCCTTTTTGTCTCGAACATACTTTGGGATGTAGGATTCAGCACCAAATTTTCTCCCAACACTGAAGCTCGTGCTGCTGACAGCACTCAAAAGCGCTTCAGCAGAGGTCTTTGGCAAAGCGTCTATTCGCCTCTGTAAATCAGTTTCAATATCTTTAAGATATGACACATCGTTTCTGGCGAAAGCGGACTTATGGACTCGTAAATATTAGCAGACATGCTTGCTCAGAGAATTTTCCGACTTTGCCTCGCAGATAAACCCTCTCATTCAAAGTTTGCGATCAGAAAGGCCATATTGTGTTTCTAAATTTAGCTGACGAAGCAGACTGACTAGTCGGCTTGAGTGGGCTAGTGATTGGCTGAAGTTGTCTGACCGGTCAAAAAAATGTAGCCAATAACAACTAAGAATTCTTTTTAGTTTGACCAATAGGAGACCTACATACGTGCCCCTGATTCTCCAGACCAGTCATAACTTCCCGTAAAGCGATCAACATTTTTCTTAACCAATCAAAGGAGCAGAATCCGATCTAAAGTGGTCAAGATTCACACGAAATACCACTGTTTTTAACTCACTGTATTACTTGGCAGAAACGTTGGCCGCTTGCGCACATTAAATGAACTGGACTATAAACCATGGAGTATGGACATTGTTAAATTTATTACTGGAGTGTGAGTCTGATTTGAAATTGAATATTAATTAATTTTCGGAATTTTTACCTCAGTCGTGTGACCGAATTGACTACCCCTAGATCCGCCCCTGTCCTCATGTTGATCCTGGCCAATTGGCAAATTGATTTAATGAAATTTTCTTTCATAAAATTGAGTTGATTAGAGCCGAAGTGGATAGTATCCATGTCAAGCCTCCTGGCTTACCATAATCCTTACGTCAAGCTTGATTCTTTTGAGCAACGTTCCTTCAGCGATATTTACGATCTCATTATGCAATTGTCCTGTGCTAGTTCTAAGCTCGACCTATTCCATCGTGGCTTGTCAAACTCTGCTCTTTGGAATTAATACCCTCCATTTCCAAAATTGTGAACTTATCTCTGCAGGAGGGCCGTGTGCCAGATCATTGGAAAACTGCCTTGCTGAAACCAATTATAAAAAAACGTAGCTTGAAGCCATTATTTGAGAACTTCAGGCCTGTAAGCAATTTGTCATTCTTGTCAAAAATTGCTGAAAGGGCTGTCGTCAACCAATTACTGACTCACTGGTAAAAAAATGCGCCCCTCCCAGTTTGCCAGTCGGGGTTTAGAAAACATCACTCTACTGAGACAGCCCTTGTCAAGGTGCAAAACGATATACTTTTGATAGGCAAGAAGTATGTTTTCTCGTGTTATTGGGTTTAAGCTCAGCGTTCAATACATTTGAGCATGAGACTATCATTTATATACTTGACCATCACTGTGGAGTAACGGGTAAAGCTCTCGAGTGGATAATCTCATGCCCCTCGAACAGGAAACATAGGGTCGATATCAACAATATATTTTCTCACGACCGTAATGTTAACCATGACGTACCTCAGGGGAGTTGTCTTGGACCAGTTGTTTTTTTGCTTTATATTTGTCAACTATTTGATATTATTGACAAGCATCTTCCCTCGTCCCATGGATATGCCGATGACACACAACTTTATGTATCCTTTCGCCCGGACTGTGATGCTGATTCTGGGCGCGTTTTGACTGCGCTTGAAAATTGTATTGCTGATGTTCGTGCCTGGCTCGTGGCTCATAAATTGATGTTTAAAGACTCAAAAACAGAATTCCTTATTCTTGGTACACTACGACAATTATCGAAAATGGACATTGGCTCAATAAACGTTGGCGATGTTATGGTAAGGCCAGTGGACAGTGTCCGGAACTTAGGTGCTTGGTTTGACAAACACATGTCATTGTCTGTTCATTTTGGCAAGATATGTTCTAAAGCATTTGAAGGACTTTATAGACTGCGGCAAATTAGGAAATTTTTATCTACTAGTACAACGAAGACCCTGATCCATGCCTTCGTGACGTCTCACGTTGACTATTGTAATGCGCTACTATATGGTATACCCCAGTATCAACTCCAACGTATTCAGAGAGTTCTTAATGCGGCTGCAAGATTAATTTATCGCTGCACGAGATTTTCGCATGACACTCCAATGCTGAAATTACTTCATTAGTTGCCAGTAAAATTTCGAATTGACTCTAAGATCGCACGACTGGTTTACAAAGCCCTTAACAACTTGGCCCCTTCCTATGTTGTTGACTGACTCAAGCCCAAGCTGCAAAGTGACTGTTGGACATTACAATCCGATGTCCTTAATTTGTTGTATATCCCCAGAACAAATTGTAGAACCTTAGGAGATCATGCCTTTGCGCATGCTGCTCTTCAACTGTGGAATTCCTTGCCATTAAATATCAGGACTTCTGAAAGTATTACCATTTTTAAGAAACGCTTTAAAACTTATCTTTTTAATGACGCTTATAAAACTTTTTAGTACTTTGTTGGTGATATGATGCTATCTTAGATATTTTATAATTTCATGTACATTAGTTCTTATGTATTAGTGTATTAATGTTAGGCACTTTGAGTATCTATCATAATTGGGCGCTTTATTGAAATATTATATTATTATTGAGGTAGAATGGTGATTGTCCTGTGGTCGCATTAGGTGACACGAGATATGCGAGTAGTACTTGGGGAAGGTGTTCATCCCAGTCGTTGTCGTTTGTACTTACAAACATTGAAAGTGTTTCGGCTAAAGTTCTGTTAAACCGTTCCGCAAGACCGCCTGTTTGTGGGCGGTAAGCAATTGTGTTGAGTTTAGGAGTATTCATCATGCGACACATTTCCTTGACGATGGCTGCTAGGGAGTTGCGGCCACGACCAGATAAGAGATAGCGGCGCGCTCCATGTCTAGTCATAATTTCGTTAATGAGGAGAGATGCTATTCGGTGGGCTTCGCAAGATGGGAGGGCGTAAGCTTCAGGCCATCTCAAGTAATTGTCTGAAAAGAAAACAATATAACGGGATGCAGAGTTGGTTATGGGAAAGGGGCCAAGTATGTCAACTACTACCCGTTCGAAAGCTCCTTCAACTGGGATAGGGAGGAGAGGTGCTCGGCGGCAATACCGGGGCGACTTTTTCGTTGCGCAGTCGATACAGGACTTACACAAGTGTTTGACATCTTTGAGCATACCGAGTCAATATATTTTCTCCGCAGGTTTCATACGTTTTTTGGATGCCTAGATGTCCTCCGAGTATGTCATCATGAGCCTGGATCAAAACTTAATGGCGAAGAGTACGTGGAACTACAGTTTGGTTGAACAAGGTACCTACTCAACGTTTGCCAGGATACCATAGATGACAAAGCAGATTATGCTCATCCCTGTAAAAATCCTCAACTTAAGGAGTAGCGTTCTGGCAATCTGGTCATTGTGTGGCAACTGATTGGTCTCAAGATGCACGATCAGGTTTTTTACGGAGGGATCGCTGCGTTGTAATTCACGGATTGTCCCCATTTGTATCCCGTGGGAATCAATAGCAGCCAACCTACCTGTGGGTGTGACAAGCGTTGAAATGCGTCTGCGTTTCCATGTGACTTTTCCGGGCGATGAATTATCTCGAATTCGTGTTTTTGTAGTTGGAGGGCCCAGTGTGCTAATTTTCCAGTGGGATCCTTCATTCCCATTAGCCATTTGAGTGTGTGACGGTCGGTGTGTACATAAAACTTCTGTCCATACAGGTAAACATGGTAATTCTGTATCCTGTCTACAAATGCCAAAGCTTCTGTCTCGTAGTGCTATAGTTTCGTTCTGCACTGCCTAACTGGCGGCCACCATATGCGATAACAACTTCCTTTCCATCGATCACCTGTCCCAACAGATAGCCTAACCCATCAGTGCTAGCATCCGTGTACAGGTGAAAAGGCTTCGAGAAATTAGGAAAAGCCAATGTTGGTGCGGTGCTAAGCGCATCTTTCAATTGGTCAAATGCTAATTGGCAACTGCTATTCCATTAGAAGCGTGTGTTCTTCCGTGTTAGACTGGTCTGAGTAAAAGTGATTATTGCGAAGTTCTTTACGAATCTCCGATAGTAGCTGGCCAATCCAATAAATGCTTGTACCTTTTAACACTACGAGGGCAGGGAAAATCACAGACTACTCTAATGTTCTCAGAACTGGGCTGAATTCCGCCCTCGACACAAGGTGGCCCAGAAATATTACAGAGGGGCTTTCCAAACGAGGACTTCCTTGGGTTTGGGGTAAGGTTAGCGGAATGGAGTCGGTCAAGGACACAGCAGAGTCGTGAAAGTTGCTCTTTACCCGCGGACAGGAAAGTAGAAAGATTTTGAGGGACACCGCCCCATCTCTGATTGTGCAATCCTCACACATTATTGTGCAATCCTTATCCAGAAAATTTTCACACCTCCTCAAAAAAATTTTCCTAAAATATTTTCACACCTCCTCAAAAAATTTCAAAAAATATTTTCACCTCCTTAAAAAAAAATTTTTATCTTAATAAATGTGCAAACAACCTCCTCCTATGCTTAGAGAAACTCTTTTAAAATTATCCTCACAAAAAGAGATAAAGTATACACAATCTTATATTAAGAAAGCTTCTGACAAGGTCTTGGAAAGAATTCATCAAGACTACATTCGAGACCAATTAAATAAGACGAATGACCTCATTACGGATGTTTTTATTGGAAAATTTTCGGAGCTTATGCAACAACTCGATCTTATAGAAAATTCTACACAGATGGGGAGAGAACTTTCTGACAACGAACCCTTTACACGTGATGTAAAATTTATTGTAGAATATATCACACCCTATATTCCACTGATTGGAATCTTTTCGGTAAGTCTCATCATAGGAAAACATGTTGTGAGTAATGCGACGAAATCAAGCGCAAACTGTAATGGAAACTTTATTAAAAGACATTTAGATTATATACAATTGTAAATCTCGCTTCTTAAAGGTAACTTACA
>JAODVQ020276906.1:0-10461 GCA_025400075.2 Phenganax stokvisi
AGTTTTGCTTGGACTTTGCCTTGAACTTTTGAGTTTTGCTTGGACTTGCCTGGTGGGAGGTGAGTTTTGGTTGGACTTTTGAGGTGAGTTTGGATTTTTTGATTTTATTGTTAAGTTATAGACCCCCTTGTCTTATCTAGCTAGTTTACATCAAAAAGCAAGCTGTAGGTAGCACTGCAAAATGGCACCAAAAGCCGACCATGTGCCTGCAGATGTGGCAGCTGGTGTGGACCAGGCAATGGGCCGCATCCTACCTGGAGGGCAAGGACTCTAAGGGGTTTTTAAAAAATGGTTGGATAGCCATTAGATCAGATGGCTGGATAGCCAACTTGGTTTTTGGCTTCAAATTGCGCATGGCTGGATAGCCAATAGCTTGTGTTATGGCTGGATAGCCATTAGACCAGATGGCTGGATAGCCAACAATGGCTGGGTAGCCACCTGCAGGATCGAATTACTGGAGGCAAGAAATGAGGATCCTGTACCAGCAAACATGCGCAGGTGAAGAAACCCTCCGTGCCTGGTTTGAGGCAGTGGTGCAGAGAGGTGCAGAGCTGGCTGGGGTGGAGCCACAGGCGCCCCATGAGAGCTACAGGCCTTGGACTGCCTTGGATGGGCAAGGCCCCTACCCTGGTTACTGGGAAGCTTGGCTGCGCATGGCTGGATAGCCATTAATGCAAATAACTTGGCTGGATAGCCAGTATGTAAATAGCATGGCTGGATAGCCACAGCTGTGTTTGCTTTGTTTGTTTCATGGCTGGATAGCCATTAATGTAAATAGTATATGGCTGGATAGCCAAAGCTGTGTTTGCTTTTGTTTCATGGCTGGATAGCCCCCAACAATCCAGGCCTTTGTGGATGCTGCCATCGACACCAGGGCAGTGCCCACCCCAATGGCTGGAATCCCCCTATGGCTGCGATGCCAAGCGCAATGCTTCACACGCCGCCCGCCAGCCAATGGCAGGAATGCCAGGAGTGCCACACCACATGGCAGCCCGCGTGGCAGGAGTGCCACACCACATGGCAGGAATGCCAGCCCACATGGCAGGAGTGCCAGCCCACATGGCTGGAATGCCAGCCCACATGGCTGGAATGCAGCCCCACATGGCTGGAATGCCCTTCGCGATAGCCCATGGTGGGTGCCCACCATGGGCAGGGCAAACAGTGGCAGCTGCAGCACCTAACTCCAGGCTCAAGAGTGAAGCAGTCCCTCGAAGCTCAGGGCTCAACGCCAAAGCGCCAGCAGCAGAGACAGCCCCAGCACCAGCAGCAGAGACAGCCCCAACACCAGCACCACCTTTGCTTATGGCTGCTGAGCCAGCACCAACACAGGCAAACCAAATGGCTGCTGAGCCAACACCAACAGAGCCAGCCCAAATAACTGCTGAGCCAACACCAGCCCCAAAGGCTGGAGAGCCTGCAGCTGCTGCAGCACCGGTAGACTCACCCACAGAGCCACCCACAGAGCCAGCAGATGGGGCAGCTGATGAAGTTGACTGGAGCAGCTGGTGGTGGGAAGGTCAGTTCCCAACAGTCGCTCGCATACCATTGTGTGAAGACTTTCCTTCTGGGTGTTCCTTGAACGTTAGCTTTTTGCTCAGACTTGGCCATGAAAAAGGTCCCTGCAAGTCCCTGGCCTTTGGCTAAAAACTCAGGGTTTGAAGTTAGCCGGGAGTTGTGGGTGCCTTTGTCATGGCCAATTTTCCAACGATCCTTGCCGGTAGCAAGATCAAACAAACCATTTGACCAGCCCAACAAAATTCAATTGGTTTGAAAATCAAAATGTTCAATCTTGAGCCCTTTGCTTGCCCACTGAGTTTTGGTACCAGAGAACAAAATCGATGACCAAACGGCGGAGCACTACCTGACGTATGCAGCGCGATTCAGAATCTCAGTGGACTTTTTGGATGCATTGTTTCACACAGAGTGCCATTTCCATCGTTTAAAAGAGGTTTCTGTGACTCGCTTGAAATGGCCGCCGAGTGGGCCCAGGAGAACATCCTTTTGAGATGCACAGAGCCGCCAACTTCTTGGAAGGGCTTGCTAAGGGCTCTCTGCCGCATCAGCCTTTGTTGCCAATTGCAGGGTGCCAAACTTACCCGAGGGCAATTGGTTAAGCCTACTCAAATTGTGTATAGTTCTTGCCACAAAGAAGATGTGTTTCCATGAGTGTCCTACAATTTTTCTGGTCAGGTGTTTTCCCAATTGCAGACCCGCGATCGGGCATGGGGGTTCTTCTGGCGCCGCACCTGCCGGAAAAAACTTGGACCCAGTCACTCGGACAGATTCCTTTCCAGTGAGAATGTGTTAGTAACAAGAAGCTGCTAGGAGCAAAGGGCATCGCTACTAGGAGCAAGGACGCTACTAGTAGCTCCTGGCTTTACTGGGAAAGTCTTGATTGAGTTGAACTGCCAAGGCTGAAAACGAGCTACAGTTGCAAGCTCAAGCCTTGGAGAGGTCCGCTCTTCAGAAGTACAAAGCCATGAACAAGTCGCAGCAGCTATATAGGGCTGCAGCTAGACTGTGGGCCGCAGGAATCCTGTGGGCGACTGCCCGTGATATTGTAGATGATGCTTTGAACGCGTGCATTCAGTGTGAGGAGAGTTGATGCTAAAGGCATACTGCCTGACACTGAACAGCTGGGTATTTACTGAGTGTTGACATTTGTGGCCTGCTCATGGAACCTCTGGTGTCATAGCGTAATAGTCTCTAACTATAATAGTATTATAGTAGTCTGTAGCGGCCCCAAACTGGCAGACACAGTGTGAAACACTGGTTTAAGGAACACCTTCTTCACAAATCCCATGCCACAAAACACACCTGTCTGCACAAACAACCCTTCCAAAACCGAACTGCTTGTTGTGCATAATGTGGTCCCTGTTATGCACAAATGTATTGCTAACTTTCAGTTCATGTTGCTTACAAGGCTACACGCTGACTTTACTTCAAATCCACCCTTGGCAAAGAGTGTTTTCTGCAGAACGAGGACCTCATTATGCACAAACCGGAGGGTGTTGGAGAAGGCCATGGATGTGCATAAGGGAGTTGCTGAAGTACAGCAGTTTGCGCAGAGCTGAAAAACTTACCAAGAGTTTGGAGAGGCCCTTGTTTTTTATCCAAAGGTCAAGGAAAATCGAAACAGGTCAAAAAATTTGGGTGCGGCATGGACATTTAGGGGGTATTTTTTTCAATCGAACCAATGATTTTTTTGGACACCTCACCAACTCATTTGTGCAGAATAGGGTCCCCACTCTGCACAAATGTGTCCGGCCGCGCTGAAATTGTAGGCAGCTTACGGAACCATTTTGCGCAGAATGGGGTCCTCATTCTGCACAAACCGGACTCAACCAGCAAAGATTTTGCGCATAACATGTTTTGCTTTCTATTAACCAGAGATTTGCTTAAAGCGTCACATGTTTTTTGGGGGTTAGGGTTGTAGTTATGTGCTGCAAGCAATTGTTTAGCAATCAAGGTTGGAACACTCGTGCTTAGGCGTCCGTGTTTTGTAGGGCTGTGTTCAGTCATGACTGTCTTAAAGGCTCCTTCTGTTTGCAGCCGATTGCCAATTTGTCAGGGGATCCGTTCAGGATCTCTCAGGGATGCCCGCCAAACGTAAGTCCTTGCCCAGTATCGGCGGTGGCGGGGCAACGAAAGCTGCTCGCACCGACCTGCATGCGCCAGTGGACGCCCTCCTCAAGGAGTCTGTGAGAACATTCGATTCGTGGTTGCGTCTTGGCCGTTGATCATTGTGTTGCAGCTATGTAGTGACCTCCTTCGTTGTTCGTTGCAGCTGCTGCTAAAGCTTGACACTCATGTGCAAGGTCTGCCACCCTTGAGAAGCACAAGACAATAGACTGTTACATCCAAGCAAAGCTAGCCACAGAGGTGACGCCGTCGGCCCAAAAGATGTTGCAGTGTTTCCAGCCCATCTCACGGTAACGTCACTGCGTGTCAGGCGGACATTCTTGAGTTTTACCGCTGGGTTGATGGAGCGTTCCCTCCAATTGCTGGAGTGTCCTTTCCTCAATTGTTTGGATGCTCAAGTGTTTCATCGGCAGATTGCGCCTTTTTTCCACTGAGGGATTACGCGCAAAAGGGGGACCTTTCAACGGAGGCCGGAATCTTCCTCCGACCTTGGATGCTGAGTTATGACCCGGAGTGTGGTATGAAAGGGTTCATCGAACCCGCCCGGACCTCAGAACGAACAATTCACGTGCTTGCAAAAAGTAATGGGATGTAGCCCACAGGGTAACATCAATTTGGACACTATTCCAACCTGGTCAGGACACTTTGCAAATGCTTTGCCAACTTATTCTCAGCCAGACGCTGCTTCCCTATTCTTGTAGACTGCTTGTGTCATATGTCATATGCGCGCAATTTCGACAAACCGTTTTGAATTTTGTCATGTCACAATTGAGGGGTTGACATCACCGTTCAACAGCAACTGTTAACAAATGGACACCTTACAAAACACATACAAGCCGTCCCAGGTTTGCAACGGACCCCAACATCCCGGGCGTAGAGAAATTGGCTGTCGCCGAGATCAAGTCAGAGTATGTGAAAACGCCACGACCAACCTTTCAAAGTTCCGACATCTCTGATGTGTCAGGGGATATGCTTCATCCCCAGAGTTGCTTTCACGTGAAAGGGTGGTCTCGAGCTCTGTGCTGCGCAACGTGCCTTTAAATGCACGCGTACGAGAACGAAGAAGTTTTGAAGGCGAGCGTCGAGTGTTGCTGTTAGTGCTGCTTCTGGTTGACAGTTTCCCTCTCGTCTTAGATACATGTAGGTAGAATTTGTTTTGATTGCCAGGCCTGGTCTGTTGGATTGAAGGAGTTGCTTGACGGTGCAATCGTTGCGGATCACCTTTGTGGGAGTCGTCCAATGTTAGTCGTTGGATTCTTCCTGTGGAAATGATCAAAGGAGCTTTTCAGCGATCCATGCTACCGTGGTTTGCGGGGGCGCTTCAGCCCTCGTATCTCACAACCGCAGTGCCCTCCTCAGCTTTGTTTCCTTGGAGTACATAGAAGTAGAACCCATATGTGTTTCGTGCCAGGCATCACTCTTGGAAGCGTTTGTGTCAGAAGACGCCCGAACTGCTTCAATTTGATCCACCAGATGAATTTCATGGGTTCAACTGACCTCAAGGCTCATATCGCCCTGTCATTGGTATTTTCATGTATTTTCGTTTCACTTCATTTCATTTCATTCCATGTTCATGTCCATTTCATTTTATGCCATCTAGATTCATTTGGTGGTGAGACAGGCCTGTGGAATTCTTTTTCTGCAGAGCTGGCCGAAGCCTTCCGGCTGGGGAAGGCCGAAGCCGACGCAGCAACGAACCTCATAAGCTGTGTCCCTCGCTCCATTGTGGAGCGTCTTGCTGGGTATGTCAGGACTGCTTTGTATCTTTGGCAGTCAGGTGCTGTTGCTGTTGTGTCTAAGTCTGTTGGTCATTGCCAGGATTTACTCTATGAACAAATTTGTTACCCACGAGGCTGTGACCACAGGTTGGTTTAATCTTGGCCATTCATCTTCGACGGCTTCCATGAGCCACTGGGGGGGAGAACTGTAGGGCACAGAAGACATGCTGTCCATCCTTGTGGACAGAATGGGGCATGACTACGAGTCGCTGTCTCTCAGGTTGTTGGTTCGGTACCAACCAGGAGGATCCGGAGACAAAGCCATACTCCTCTCAAAGATGCGCAAGGCATGGACTAGCCGCGAGTTGGACGCTCGTTTTTTGAGTGGCAAGTTGCAACGGTTGCAGGCTTTTGGTGGATGTCAACAGCCCCTTTTGTCAGTTGGTTAGCACGCTTAGGAGAACCTCCACAGGGCATGCTGCGCGTACAGAGCTTGGGAGCGTGCTTTTAACAGGGCGGTGCCGGCTGCATTTGCTTCATCAGAGATTGGAGACATCAAGAAAGCGTTTTTCGGCGTTCATCAAATTTCATTTGAACAAGTGCTCTATTGTGCTTTAGTATTGAATGAGGGGTTCATGATTCAAGAGTGGCTGATTTTTTTGCTCAAGCACTTGGACTGCGAGCTCATCAAATTGCTTGAGACGTCGGTCCCACCGTGCGACCTGATGCTTGTGAGTGGCTTCCGAACAGCTTTGCAAAAGCACACAAAGCAGGCAGCGTCTCCTCGCTCAGTGAACTACTGGCTGATTGTACGCTCTGCTCCCTCATTTGGATTGTTTTCTAGCTCTACAGTTCTACCCGTCAACAACTTGCCACAGGTCCAGGACGAGCGGATGGTTGCTGAGGAGAAGCGTAAAAAAATACATGTCTTGCGCTTGCAGGTTGGCAGCAGATGTGGCTGCCGCCTCGTTCCAGCAAACGCAGAGCAAGATAGATACCGATCTCATGAGTTTGGGGGCACACTTCAAGGCTTTGCAGGAGCACGCCAACCGACAGGCGTTTTGACCAAAAACAATTTCAATGAGCACTGCAGCAGTGTAGCGTACTCGTAGTGTTTTCTAGTGGCCGCTTCTTTGCATCTGATGAAGAGGGTCGATGTTGTTTTTGTGTGATGTTGTTATTGTGCGTCCTCTTGAAGACTCCCTTGACTCGTTTGCCTTCAGGGGAACTTGGACGTGAAATATTTGGCAACCCGCTATGAAAAGGGAGTGGCTAGGGTGGAGGCCTACATGTCTGACCATCAGCGATATTCCCATGTCCCCAACCTTTCAGATGCCTTGCCGGATGTCACGCGTGCCCTTACTGGCATCTCCAGAGATGAAATGCGCCTGGGACAAACATGGACTGGAGATGACTGGAGATGACATGGACCCACGCTTGTGGACAATGCTGTGGAACTGGCCAAGTCGATCTCAGCCAGTTTTGCGCAGGCTGTGATCTTTGCATTGAAGCCTCAACACCATGGGTCCATAGAGAGCACCACGGTGATCGCTCATCGTAGGATCTTAGAAGACAAGCTATATGCGTAGCTTTGTGCAAGATATGACAAGTTTTTAACGATTGTTGTTACTGTCATTGTGTGCGGCACGTGATCAAACTCACGTTGCACGCGCGCCACATCTGAGTTCGATGGACGTGACGGAGATTTCACTCCATTTCGCAGAAAGCGGTCACAGTGGCGATCGCCGCAAGCGGTCCCAACAATGCGCTTGGCCTTCATGAGACCCCCCCACTCGGTCTTGTTTGTTCGCTGCAAGCTGTGTCCAAGAAGTTTTTAAGTTTCTGAGGTGCAGGAGCCGTCTCTCAGATTCACAGGCGGTTCTCTTTCTACAATTCCAGAGCCCTGCTGGGAACCATTGGCCCAATATCACGTGCTCGAGTGTGTAATTTGGTCAACTACCATAGGCCTCTTGGAGCCCCACAACGAGTATTCTGGCTAAGATGGCGGGGAGGGGGGTTGTGGCAGAACTTGCTTGCGCAAATATATCATGCCTAGCGAATCGGAAAATAAGCCTCGAGGCGCAGCAGCGCGGTGTTGCTGCGACCGGCGACATTCTCACTGCACTTCTGGACGGAGTGGAGCCAGAGAATGGTCGAGTTGCAGAGTCGAAGGTGTTCGTGTTGGATGTTCTGCCGAGCAGGCAAGATCCTTGTGTTTGATGTGTGTTTGAAAATGATGGTACCAATCTTGCAATTTTACTGATCACAGCTGTCGGGGCCTTTCTCCCACAGCTCAGGTACAATGAGTGGGGGCGGGCCGTCCTTGATTTTCAAAAGGAACGCCTGCGCACTGGTCAGGGCCGTGAATGGTTCTTTGCTGCCTACACCACGGGGGATGAGAAGGTGTGTCAGCAAATGAAAGCGGAGATTGCGGGAAACCTTGTGACAGTCCTTTCCTTATTTTTTTGCAGTGGATCCCCATGGGAATTTGGACTTAAAGATTTTGGGCTGTGCTAGGATTGGTGGGACAGCTCGCCAGAGGCAGGATCAAAGACACGGCTCCAAGTGCCCTACAACGTGGACATGCCCTCTTTGCTAGTTTTGGCGATGGAAGACGGAAAAGTTGTGTTTGCAGGTTGCATTAGGCATTACAGTAAGCACGAACGATCTGTTCTGCTCTCCCTCAGATCTGCGCGTGTTTCCTCGTGTCAAGGTTACCCACCGCTGTCAGCGACGCCTACAAAAGCTTGCTAGCATCTGCGAAGGAGAGAGTCGACAAACTCAATCAAGCTTTTGATGTGGCTACCCTGACCAGCCGGACACCTGCTGGTAGCACGACGGCCGTGGTTGCTACTACGACTTCAACCCCGTCCAGAGTCACGCGCCGACCAGTTTTTGGCGACGACGAGACGCCACTCAATCTGGCCAGGGTAGTTCATCCCACGCAGGTCGTGACGAGCGCGGATTTTGCGCCCAGCAAGGAGTTGCGTGGTCATGATTTGCTTGTAAATGCTGAAACTAGTTTGTAATGCTTGTCAAGCCCCTTTTGGGCACTTTGCGAGGTTGATTGGGAAAGCACCATGCCCGTTGAATGCCCAAATTCACATGCTGGTCTGGAGAATCATGGGGATTCCGATGTTGAGCTGAAAGCAGGAGAATTGTTTGGGTATCATTCAGTGAAGCACCACTAGGCACGAGTACATGCCAATTTTTGTTTGATATTAT
This sequence comes from Phenganax stokvisi, assembly GCA_025400075.2. Lineage (NCBI taxonomy): Eukaryota > Metazoa > Cnidaria > Anthozoa > Malacalcyonacea > Clavulariidae > Phenganax > Phenganax stokvisi. Next base: position 8,586 of record JAODVQ020276906.1, read on the forward strand.
TATGAACTTATGCATGTCCACCAGCATGCGAATTTGCCCAATGTTGCCTGTGTGGTGCAGTATGTGTTCACATGTTACAGGCACTGCCCGAACGGAAGCTGCCAAGTCTTGGCCATGGATTGTTGAGAAAGACAACCAGTTGGTTGTCCTTGTCGGGCTTGACGAGGGGGAGAAGAAACCCAAGGTGATGGCTGAAGTATGTTGCCACGCAGCGCAGTCGCTGGGGGGAACGTCCCTCAATCTCATCGAGCATACGATGACGCTGCAGGTTGAGGCCTTGCTGTAAGTGTGACCTGCAGCATGTTCTGTAACAAACAACTGTCGTAGTTATTGCTGTTACAGAGCGCAGGCTGGCACTGGAGAAGCGCGGAACTTTAGGTACACCATCGTTCCAAAGACAAAGGTCTCAGTCTTCACTCCAAATGCGCTGCCCACTGGCACGGATGCCATGGCGTTGCGAGCAACGCAACTTGGAGGACTGTTCCGCGAGAAGCTGACCTCTGCACCAAGCTCAAACGTTGGCAAAACCCTGTGGGAGGTTCCTTGGTGTGACATCGTGTTTGCTGAGATGTGCAATGGGCCCTTTGTCCTTGTTTGAGGTTCATGCTTCTTCATGAGGTGTGTTTGTTTGCGTTGAGGTTAAAGTGTCAAATGCAGCGCCGGCAGCGATTGTGGCTGTGACGCCAAAGTTTTGGCTGACCTGCTCAGTCCCCATTGCAGCCCACCACGCTGTGAAGATCCCTGTAAGCTAGGCTTTTTGGCCGTTGGCAGCCCACGTACAGCTGCAGTAATTCCTAGGAAGTGGTGTGGGATGCAGCAGCAGCAGCAGTTTCACGCATTGTTCACGCCAATGATGTTTGAAGGTTCAATGTTTTCGGAGTGCGTGGGCAGCCAAGTTCTCCTTTAGATTTCATTTGCTTCAGTTCAGGTTCACCGCTGTCAGACCGACCGCTCTTCACTTTGCGACAGGATGTGGATAACGCAGGGCGGGCTCATCCGCTTGTGGAGTCATACTTGTAAAATATTTGTTTCTTATATATATGATATGTATATATAGAGAAACGACAAAAACGAGACTGACCGACTCACACGTGCAGCGGCTTTAAAGGCACCCACTCAAACATCTCGCAGCCGCTAGCTGTCAATTTTTCCCAGACCACCGAATCTTCGTGAGGATGGTACTGGAAAATGTGGATAAACTGAGCGATGAGGAACCACCCGCCCCAGTGCCGAAAGCGTTGCCAGCGCCACCAGCAAAGAACCAAAGCAAGAGAAAGCCTGACCAACAATCGAGCTCAAGCCAGGCTGCGCCCAAGAATGACGGCGGTGAGCCTTCCGAGCCTCCGACAAAAAAGCCAAAGGCGAAACCCAAAGCTGCGAAATCTAAACCAAAAGAGTCCAAAGATGAATGCCAGCCCGAAACCACTGCCGCAGAGCAGGAGGAACATGTTATGAAGAGACCGGCTGCACCGAGAAAGAAACCAGCAGCATCTGCCCCTGTATCTGATGATAAGCCGCTCTCTGCAAACAAATACCCGTACAAAACCGGCAATCGCGCGGGTATCTGGGGCATCAAGATGAAGGGAAAGGAAATCTTCAGGGTCGGGGTCCAAATGGTTTGCTATTTTTCAGATTGAACGCAAAACGACTTGTGATATTTTGTGTGGGCTTTTGGGGACGACAGCCACAACTGGTGGAACCTCTTTGTTTTCTCCACGAGGTGAAACCACAAGAAGGGGTACCTCCAGAAAAGATAGAGGAAATTGCAGTGCTTTGGCTGGAGCTACCAATAGCTATTCGTGTGTTGATTGTGTGTGTATTGTTACGAAATGCTCAGTCAGGAGGCTGCCCGACAAGAGTTTGTGAAGGGAGCAAC
>JAODVQ020277013.1:0-12726 GCA_025400075.2 Phenganax stokvisi
ATATATACCGAATTCAGCTATACACACAAAATAGGGGTGGGGCTATGCTGCAGAGATGTGGTAGCTATAGCACCAGCACATCTCTCCTTGCCAAAAAAACTCAATTTGTTAATCATGGTATTTTACATACTATTATGCTGAATTCAAAGGTGTCCTTACAGAGGTCCTGCTGTGACTTCAGTACCAGGTAAAAATAGAGAGGCATTACCTTTGGATGGATGTTGAAGGTGTGGGCACGTTCAAAGGCTTTGTTCTCTGACTCGGGGTAGTAGAGGAGAAAACCTTCCTTCACTATAAAGAACCTGTCGAGAATTGAGCCACAAGTGAAACAATACTCTAGAATAATATTTCTCCGCCACCAATACAATTGGCATAGGACCCAACACAAGTCTCTGGTAGTGTCCTTTGTAAGCTACATTGTAACACTAAACACTACACCATAAGATCATAGCTACATTGCTATACTTCGCCGGATCGTTGCTACAGCTAGACAAGACGATAGAAAATATAATGTATTGTTAGCTAATCTCTGCTGTGGCCCAGGGAAGGTGTGTATCCATCTTCTTCGGAAGAGATTACATTTAGCTAGCTAGCTACAGCGGTTCTAAAAACAAGCTGCAATTTTATATAGGCAGCCGAGTCTGAGCTGGCCCAAACAACACCGCATCTCAAATCCTCCCAAAAAACCTGCATCTACAAAGAAGGCGTTTCCAAACACACTACACTCTCTCCCGAACAGGAACGAGCGCTAAGGCATAAACTATGATGTTTCTCACCTCTTCTGCCAGCGACCAGATTTGTGTCCGAACGGTTTCTTCATGAGCAGCCCGTAGTGCTGCACCTTGGTGTCCCCCACGTCGAACGCCTCTGCCGACTCCATGGAGGTGGTTAGATTCTGTATGCCGATCAGTGACGACCTTTTACCGTTATTCACAGACATGATGATGATAATCGCTCGTGAACCCAATAGTTTAGATCCCGACGGACGATAAAGGTAGTGATTTTCATTTGCAGAAAAACCGCACACACACCACCCTTTTAGCCTGATAGATAGCGCATGCGCACTGTGGAATAACTACCTGCATGCTGATCTCGATATAGACAACGACTCCACAAAATACGATGGAGTGGGAAAAACTGATTGAAGGTACATTATAATTATTGAGAGTTTGTGAACCTTAAAGATCTCCTATGTCTGCAGAGAGGCTGATGGTGGGTGGGGCAGTAAGTGGTGTGGCAGTACTGGCTTCCACTGGTAAATGTGTCCACACCCAGGGTCTTCTCAAGACTTATAACCACCAGGAAAGTCTCATAAACTATGACTATTGAGTAATGAATTTGATAGAAACCTGTTACAATGAGATTTGAGGAAGTTTAATATAATATATATATATAGTGTCCTGTTACTATAGTAGAATATCTCTGTAACAGAATTGGTCTCAGTTTTGTGATATCTTCTCAAGTACAACAACAACAGGTATGTATAGTATTGTGTTTCTCACTGGACACTGCTACCATAGTGATTTGTAAATTTTCTACAGAGAAAGTAACAAAGTTGTGTTTACAACTGGACAAGACTCTATCATTTATTGTCGTACACAGAGGAGAGTGCAGGTTTTTAACACACATATATACACATAAATTAGTCTATTCTTTAAAGATTTTAAACTCAGTATAATTAGATGTAATGAGGATGACGGTGAGTGCATTTACAGTAAATCTGATAGCTACAATGTTAAACTTAAAATTTCATTTATGATAAACAAACCAATTATAAACAATACACTAAAATATGCAGCCTAGACAGATGACAGGGAATTGTGCATAATCACACAATTCTCTCCATATTCAGGTTATATGGAACAAGTGGAGGAGAGCTATATTGTCTGGTGGTGATCAGTCTGCCTATAGGTGTCTTTGTGGTTGTCGGACAAGCTCCGGCTAGACTATCTCAGACTGTCTCCTCAGTGGAAGACTTTACTTCTCTTTTGAAGTAACTACTTAACTAAGTGTACCTCTCTAATAACTTGATGTACATACCTCTCTAATGACACACTTCCAGGTCAGGCAGTACTATGTATATATAGGTATGTATATATAGGTATGTATACTAATGCATTGGCATGGTGTTATTATGATATTTAACTGGTAATACTAATTCACAAAACAAAATTATTATATACACATTATGTAGCTATACACTGAGATTTAAAGAAAGTTTCGATACATTTCATAGTCAACTTGAGTCTGATAAAGTTCTTAGTCCTGCTGTACATATATTTCAATTCTTTCGACCAGATTGTTCTGATTTTTTCCATTGTGATTGCAGAGCCTCAGCTCCAGTGGATCATTGGTAGACTGATCCAGTGCCTTAACAAAGTATGGAGAGCTATTGCAGCATTCTTCGAAGCACTGGCGACCGTCCCACAGAGGATCATCCAGGTAGTACTGTATTGGGACCCAGTTTTCTTTAGTTCCTGACTCACAGAAGTAGTCATCAGCAACGAAATTGGGGAAAACAGCATTAGAACCCAGAACAAAATTTGGATGGCACGGGCAGAGTGCTTCAAAAAAAGCTGAATTTTGCGTATCTTCAACTAAACCGATTGCAAAAGTCCAGATGTGTTCACGTGCACCTTCCTCTCCATGAGTCAGACTCAGTCCATCCACATAGGGTTCATCGATAGTTCCATTAGAACTGATTCTAAATGCTTCATTAGATGTTGAACCATACCCCACAATTCTACCACAAACCTTACGATACTCTCTACCGACATTGAATATTGCCGATTCACAAATGTCTGAACCCGCCGAGCCTTCACAAAATCTTCTCCCGCTTTCCATTATCACTGTCCAGTTGTTGGGGCAGGCATCACCCCCTCTTAGAGAATAGTCTTCATTGATAACAAGTTCCCAGTCTCCTGGTCCACACGGATGAATGATGTTTTCTATTGTTTCCAGAGTGGAGTTTGCATCCTCCACACAGGCTGTGATATTCTCCACTAGTCTCTCTACTTCTTGGACCTGGTCTTCCACAGCTTCTGTCGCAATCCTGGACTGTGAGATTAGTTCGGACACAGAGCACTCAGCACCACTCAGTTGATATCTGAGAGAGTTGTAGCCATACTCTAGGACTGTGAGTATCGCATGCATCTTATTCAATTGCCTCTCCTGGTAATTGTACTCGTCCACCAGTGTCTCCATCATCTCTATGACATCATCTAGAGCCCCTGAAACTATAGTGACTGCATTAGCACTGTGCAGTTGTATAATAACTATTCTCACCAATCTTGTCATCAGACAGTTGCATAGAGAATGGCAGGAGACAGATGAAGAGGATAGCACTCACACTCATGGCTAATGGCAGTGTTCCTCACAATTTTTGAAAGTTAGCAAATGCAATTTAGTTGCTCACTACACACTAACTCACACAACTAACTAACTATAGATAGTCAAAAGTGATGTTTTTTAAAGAGCTTCTAAAAGTCCACACATTCCCCGATAGCCACCATCCTAGCAACTAGGCACGCAGTGCTGGATGGAGGTTGGTACAGCTACACACTAGATGACAAGACACATTGCATTATGGGCCTCTGTTGTGACAGTTCAAATTAAAAAGTGGTGCTGTATCCCATGTACATTATACAAAATTATTTGTAGACAGCTAAATATGCTTTATTGCTTGAATGTATAATATACATACCAGTTAATCTACACACAGCGAAGAGGATGGTGCTAAACCCCATAGCAACTGGAAAATGTTTTTCAATACTCTTTCTTACTCACTTTGCACGAACTTATACACATGTAATTCTGACTGCTGAAAGTTGACATATATAAAACACACCCTGAATTCCACACACTTTATGAGAGCCATTTCTTAGAAAAATAGGTAAGCAGAGGTGAATAGAGGTTGGTACAGTTGTACACTAGGTTTCAAACTATTTTTCCAGTGATGTAGGTATCAGTTGCTGGATATCTCCAAAAATTAAGAACAATAATAGCTATTATACAAAACACAAGTTTGTTAATTATTGGTATACAAAAACCTCAAGTGATCAGCCAGCTATACACAGAACAGCTTTAGGCTAAACCCATCATAGTGTACACGCGTGGTTTAAATAAAAAAATGGTGGTCTGGAATAAAAAAAAGATGTGTCAAAAACTCTCTACTTTCCAGTCTGTGTGACAACTAAGACGACAACTAATATGACTGCGACGGCCACCACATTCACCACAACCACTGGCACTATGTACTTGCTGTATCACCTGCAAAAACACGAAAGAAGCGGTTTTTCAGAGATGTGTATCTATCTCGGGTTTTCTACACGAGAGAGGCTAGGATAAAGAGAGGAATTTACTTGATCTCGGCCCAAATGCAGGCGAGAGAGTAGTGTTCTCTCTTGGACGGAGTAACATCGAGCAGTGGAGAGCGGTCGCGGGTCACACCGTGCCCATTCTGAACAGCCTCCTCCTCCAACCTCACTGATTCGTCCATGATAGAGCAAAAAGTGCTGACGTTTCACCTACCTATTACGTAACGTTTCTGACATAATTATTACGTCACGAGATTACTGACACTTTGTAGGCAAACAAAAAAAAACAATAGAAAAGCAGCTTTCATAATAATTCTAGTACATATAGTGTCAAGAGAAGTTAGTCTTCGTGTCCATCCTCCCTGGCTGGAGACCTCATGTCCTGGTCTGGTGGGGGACTCCTATCCTGATTGGGGGATTCAGAGCGAGCACGATCGTTCTCGGGGGAACGGCTACGGGACCTGCTGCGAGAGCGTCTGTCTCCTCCGTCATCTGCTGGAGACCTACTGCGGGAACGAGACCTAGAATCATCCCGAGAACGAGACCTGCTCCGACTCCTCCTCGGAGACCTGGAACGAGACCTGCTTCGAGAATGAGACCTGGATCTGGAGCGGGAGCGACTGCGGCTTCTGTCGCGAGAGCGACTTCTGCTCCTGTCACGGGAACGTGAGCGAGAGCGAGACCTGGACCTAGATCTGGACCGACTGTAGGCAGTAAACACACATGGTTAAAATCCAGCATTGGCAATGATCAATGACATTAATTACCTCCTGTAACGAGAGGAGCTAACTCGTTCCTCGACAAGCCTCAATCGCCGACCATTCAACTCAGCCCCGTCCAACTTTTTAATTGCATTCTTCATGTCATCACGAGTGGCATACTCAACAACCCTGCAAGAGAATTACACAGTGGGCATGACACACACATAGCAAAACTCCTCTATTCTTAGTAATCATACTTATAGGTGTTACTTACCCTTCTCCAACTCTCTGTTTGTGGGCATCAGCATAGGTGATTTCTCCAGCCTGGCGCATGAAATCTTTCAGATCCTTCACCAAGAGCAACAGACGATCACACCAAATACAAACAAAATAAGCACATAACTGCTCAACATACTTATGTACATATTCCAGACACGCCCCCCATAATGACATATGGAATACATACTACGCACATACAGAAACCACACGTTAAGCTATGAATTTTCCCTACAGTGCTGTGCATTTGTCTCGAGCCATTCGTAGATACTAATTAAATGGCTCCCTCAGTATGTGAACCATAGAACAAACTCAACACTAAAAGGCTTTAAACTGATATTCTAATAGGAGCCTACCACCAATACTACACAATTTGCGCCTCTAATGAAATGTCTATAGCATTTGATACACTTTTTTCTATTTGGATAGTTGTATGTATATTTATGTAGCTAACGTGTTTAAGCAGGATATATATACCAAACACATAAGTAGTAGAGTAGGTAGGAGAGCGAAGAAAGTACACATCTGGCTCATCTAGCGCAATCAACCAGCTAGCACATGGAACACTACAGTTTTTCCACACGGGCTCTCTCTCTCTACCACCAGTGCATGACATCATAGCGACATCATTATTCATGACAGCACAGTCACCATACGTCACAGAGAGGACATCATTATTGTGTGTACGTCTCTCTCAACTCCGGGGCACAGTCAATACAGTGTGTAGCACATGCCTTGGAAAGCAAGATACAGAGTTTTGGAGGATTACATTACAACAGTATAGTACGCTTTATCCTTTGTTCTAATAGTGAGATATCTGGCACATAGAGTAGTATAGAGTCATAATACTGTGATCATAATTGAGGCACTAATTTAATAGTAACGCAAAAGGGCTTCTTTGTGTTGTAAGGAAACTACGGTATACGAGTGATTTTGAAGTGGAAGTATATATTTCCTGGAAAGAGTGGTGCTACCAAACCTAATACAGATCTACATACACCTACCACACCCTAAGCAAAGGTTTACTTTCATGTCTAAGTAACATGTATACATAGAGCCCGCGCGCACACACACTGTGTATTGCTAACTAACTGCTGTAAATTATCTTACTTACCTGCCAGCTAACACGACTAGAGAGATTCTCCACAATTAGCCTGTGTTCTGTACGAGTCGGTGGGCCGTATCTACGCACACAAAACCACACCATAATAACTTATCTCTCATCACACACACGCACACACACACAGAGTTTGACTCACTTGTTGAGCCAGACAGGTTCACGTCTGCTGTAAAGTAAAGAAGCCAAGAAGAGAAAATGAACACACACGTACAACTATGTACTACACATTCCTCCCTTCCCTGTTACATCCACTCACTAACATATTTTCTACAAAAACGGGTAGACCCACTTGACTAGCATGTTTCCTCAAAACTTGTTTACTTCTGTGGTTTACTCTAAATAGAGCACACCTAATCCTTACCTTCCTCCAAAGCGTCCTCTGTCTCTGTCATATCCTCGTCCACCTCCGCCACCGCCTCCACCGCCGCCACCACCACCACCACCACCACCTCCGTATCGGCCGCCATATCCTGCTGAGCTACCTCTGGCATGTTCCACAATGATCCTGAAACGAGGGGGAAGAGAGGCTAAATATAAAATGGTGTGATGTTTATAGTTACACACGCCCACCTCTCGCCCAGCATGTCTTGTCCGTTGCACTCGAAAACAGCGTCATCTGCGTCCCTAGGACTCTCGAACTCCTTCAGAAAGATGGTAGTAATATAAATGAGCGATAGTTACAAGTAACTTACCACAAATCCGAAGCCGTTCTTCAAGTTGATGTCCCTGATGCGTCCGAATCCGCGGAAGAATCGTTCCACGTCCTTTTCCTTAGCCTGGTAAGACAGGCGGCCGATGTAGACGCGACAAGAGCTCATAACGATACCACACCAGCTGGATTTTAGCTTCTCTCTCTTTTTTTTATCACCACACGAGTTTTTGCGCCTTTCGTCGCCTGCCTTTTACTTAGTTACCTATACGCATGCGCAATTTATATTAGCGCGTGGCGCCCCAAAAATTGTCACACACACGCAGTGAAAGACAAAAGAAGAGACGAGCTCTACTATTTTGACCGTTTAAGTTTGTACCCTACCACTAGATATGAGCAGAGTGTACGTAGGAAGGATTTCTTACCAAGTCCGCGAGAAAGACGTGGAGCGCTTCTTCCGAGGGTTCGGTCGGATCAGGGACATCAATCTGAAAAACGGCTTCGGATTTGTGGTGAGCTGTTGTGTCAAGAATATCATCACTCCAAACTTTCTCCTCTTGCTCTCTATTGGTCCCTCTCTCTTCCCTCCTCGGTCGCCTCCTCTTTCAATCACTTCCCATTCACTCTACTCCACCTCATGCATTTGGTTACTCCTCCCCCCACTCTCATTAACCATTCTCCTCCTCCTCCTTTCCCTGTGTATCTCTCTCTTTACTAGGAATTCGAAGATCCGAGAGATGCTGACGATGCAGTTTATGAATGCAATGGACGAGAACTAATGGGAGAAAGGTATTGACACGTTATGTGATGGTGTGTGTCTGCACTCACTGTATTCATTAGCTTAAGACAGTCAGTGTGTGTGACTTTGTTACATTAGAGGCCTTCACTGTTTTGAAAGTAAACAGATCTTAACAATGGCAACCCTTATCTTTGTGTGACTTTGTGTTATTCTAGACTTTATACTAGGCTGTTTTCTTGTATAGGATTATTGTAGAGCATGCAAGAGGAAGCTCCAGTTTCAGAGAGGGAGGACGAGGACGGGGAGGAGGTGGAGGAGGGTGGGGCAGAGGAGGAGGAGGAGGAGGAGGTGGGGGAGGAGGAAGATATGAAAACAAAGGGTATGTTGAAGTGTCTTTAATAGAGTGTCTCCTGCATGATAAATTACACTGATTCTAGCTTTAAAAACCTTCAAAGCTGTATATACCATGTTTCATTAGTATCAATAGGCATTTAAATAATCAAGAAATGTTAAGATTTTTATAGTTAAAAGTAGCTCAAGGACACGTGAATTAGTATTATAGCCAAATAGAAGACATTTTTTCCTGACTACAGGTATGGACCACCGACTAGAACAGAGCATAGACTCCGTGTGGAGAATATTTCTAGTCGTGTCAGCTGGCAGGTCAGTCTTAAAAAAAATTATTATAGCACCCTAGCAACCCACATCACTTGGAAAAATGCATCCTGTGACATTTTGCAAAATTTTTAAGTCTTTATTGTGTGACCACATGAGTTAGCACTTAGCTGATAGTGAAAATTGTTATGTAGACATGCCAAAGTACTATGTTAGATAGTACTGTAATGTAGTGGTGCGAACTGTAACTGCTAAAACTTACTCTTTCTTGTTTTGTTTGCTTTCCAAGGCATGCTAGTGACAGTGTGGCACACGCACTCTGTGCTGGTCTTGGTATCTCGGTCCCTCTCGTGGCCGTGTTGGCCCGAGCCAGTGATTCTCTCTGACAATGGCCGCTCCTCCTGGCGTTGCGAGGCTCTGTGTTTAGGGCTCTCTCTGGGTCTCTCTCCCTCCCCCTCCCTCTCTGGGGCGCTCTGCGTCTGTCTACATATGTCTCCCGGACTTTCCTCATGACTGACCTCTAGAGGCTTCCCTAGACTGCCCCTCTGTGTGTCACTAGTGGCTGGACTCCTCTCCGTACTCCTGTGGCTACTCCACCTACATTTTCTCTCTCTCTCTTTTTCCTCCTCCTCCTCACCCTTCACGCACTTGACCAGCACACCCTTCTTTCTTTATCATTCTACGTTACCTCTCTTATCTCCATCTCACACACACACAAAACATACTATATACACAACCAGAGCTTTTACACATCACAATTCAGCACAACATTAAACATATAACATTATGAAGCTAGGCATTAATTAGAAACAATGCCCTAACCAACAGAAGCATAATATGTACATGCTCCAAGTACTGTGAGCATGTGACTGTGCACACATTGTGTGATCCTGAGTTTCATATGACGAGCTATTACATTCCATCACTCATTATACTGAAGGATCTGAAAGACTTCATGCGTCAAGCCGGAGACATCACCTATGCAGATGCTCACAAGAACAGAGTCGGAGAGGGGTATGTATGTATGCATACATCCAACCTTTTAGCTCTTAGTAAAATGTACGTAGGCCTGGCAATACATTAGTATCTCTGGGTAAGGAAGTTTAGCAGTATATAAAGGCTATAGTGTTTATAGTGTAAGTGGAACGAAATTGCATGCTTTCACTGTATTCCATTGTTTTCCATTGTTTTCAAATAGTTCCTTCTATCTTTAGTAACACTTCTAGATTTAGTCTTTATGTAACTGCTATGTACACTGCTTTCAAGTCCCCGACTTAGCTACATACAATGTCATTGTTACTCACCAGGACCTAAGCTAAGGAGCCCCATGTTCATTTATAGCCTCTCTTTGAATGAAACTACTGTTTGTATGTGGAAATTTTAGTTGGATTTCTATAGATCACATATTTCTCTTCTGAACACTGATACATATGTACAGGACAGTGGAGTATGCTACAAGAGATGATATGAAGAATGCTCTGAGGAAATTAGACGGAGCTGAACTGAATGGCAGGAAACTGAGAATAACGGAGGATCGTCCTCACCATCATTCACGATATAGGAGGTTTGTAAATACTGTACATATCAGTAGCATCTTGGCCCAGTGCAACCTACTAGTTGATTTTGCCTAGGTGATGGCTGAGGAGATATGACTAACAAAGGCACGTGAGCATGTGAAATGGGCACCTCAAAATAGTAGACATTATTTCTGTTTCCCATCTTAACTATCAATCAAACCCTTCCATAAGAACACACTATATGCCTGGTTCAAAGTTTTCCGTTATTAGGGGTTTATGCTATAGTATCTATCTCTTCTTCCTCATGCAGCCGCTCTCGTTCTGGTTCTCGGGAGAGAAAGCGTTCTCGCTCCAGCTCCAGGTCTCGCAGCCGAGACAAGGACAGATCTCGCTCTCGTTCCAAATCACCCAAAGAGGAACGTAGGGACGACGACGAACATCGTAACAGGTCTCACTCCAGGGAAAATTCGGAGCCGAGAAAGTCTCGCAGCAGGTCTCCTGCAGTCAATGAAGAGGAGAGAGATGAGAGAGACGAACGGCGCTCTCATAGCAAGTCCCGGAGTCGTTCCCCCGAAAATGATCGTCATCGCTCTGCATCCCCCAATCAGGATAGGAGCCCCTCACCTGACCAGGACATGAGGTCTCCAACCAGGGAGGATGGACATGAAGAGTGACTGAACACTCGTTAAAAATGGACTGTAATGTGTACTAATTGTAGGTGTTCCTCTTTATTGTCGTATTTACAAAGTTTCTGTGCGCGGGACGCTGCCACGTGTTATTGTACGCATGCGCAGATATGGGTGTGCTCTAATTGGATCCCTTTGGGAATTTGAGAGGCGAGAGTCAACACTAACAGACAAAAGCGCAATGTCTAGAGCTTCATCTACCCCTCGTATAGAGGAGATAGTTCTCCATAAGTCATCAGCCGGTACGTATCAGGATCGTCAGCTAGATCCTCAGTTTATAGCATATAGGGGAACTTTACGTTTTTATAGCCATATCACATCTCCTGTCAGTTAGCAGTGCTATTGGTATAATATAGGGCTGGGGTTTAATATCAGAGGAGGTACGGACAACGAGCACGTGGAGGGAGACCCGGGTATCTTTGTGACGACCATCAGACCATCAGGAGCTGCTGCAGTAGATGGTAGACTGAACACAGGAGACAAGATCCTAGAGGTATATACACTACCACTCAGTATCAGCACACTTGACCAGCGGAATTCCAGTTTTAAAGTATGATATTGATTGAGGTGTGTCACAAGTTTCCATTGAAAAATCCAGCCAAGCGCTCTTTGCTTTTTATCCATCCATTTTTTTTTCACATTTGCTTCAAATTTAACAGCGATCAGATTTCTCAAAGAATTTTAGAAATTAAACTTCCTATGCTCTATATACTAATTTGAGACGGGTGTTTTGATACGGTAAATGTAGCAAACACAATGTGAGCATATGTAGTCAATTTCTCATGTGGTTGAGTGCCTATTGTCGGAGGTAATCAGTCATTGAACCATTCAAGAACCTCTGAATCGACTAAGTTGTCCTTTTTTGGATGAAATGGTACTGTACAGTGTAACCTAATGGACACACCCTTAATAGTAGGCAACTTGATCATAATAACAGACAAATGGTGTTACTTCTTACTTACAACTGATCAATACTACATTCCTAACCCCTCTGGAATAGACACACTGTGTTTTAATTGACAAAATGGCTGCCTCTATATGGAAAGGTTTCCACTGTAATCTATTTCTATAATTATAGTAGACAGACTGTATTATCTTGGTTCTGCTTTATTTCTTCCTTCTCTGTCTAGTTAAATGGAGAGGATCTGAGAGCTGTTCTACACAAGAAGGCAGTCGCTGCATTCCATGGTTGTGGGGAGACCATCACCCTACTGGTGGACAAAGGAGCTGAACAAAGAATCAGAGTCAGTTCACCACATATGTATATAATAGTTTCCTTGATTGTGTTCCCAACATGTTGTTCGTGTTTGATATTTTGTACTCTGGGTATGTATACTCTTACTGTGTTTTATAATATTACATCATACTGTTCTTGAACCACCTGTATTGAGTATCATATAATGGCATGACAGTGGTTGGCTAATGCATCAATGAGAGGAGTTTATACATCAGTTTTAATGTATGGTATAGAAGGGAAATGTTCACGTTTTTCGCTGATTAGGGTGACCGGTCTGATTTGTGAAAATTTGAACTGCAAATGCGCCATAAGGGCGTATGTGTAGCTATGCACAATGCCTGCTAGCACTCGAAAATTAATAATACCACAAAAAAGTGTTTTAGGGTAATTTGCAAAAATTTTCATTTTTGAAAATTACCCATTATACCTTTAAGCCACACTGCTCAATTGATCTTCTATAATACTACTTCACTTTACTCTCATCTGTTTTTCACTCCTCACATACTCTCTCTCTTTTCCTGTCTGTCATTCTGTATTATAGGATATGATGGCTCAGCCACCAGATGAAGTACCCAATGATCCACCTCAAGATAATGACAATGACGAGAATGAGGAGGAAGTTAGTTGATAATACTTTGTACTGTATTATTAATGAAAGTGTAGCAGAATATAAGGCTATATTTACAATATAATACGTATAATCAGTTACATAATACACCTCACACTGGCTGGGGCACATAATACACCTCACACTGGTCTGGCGTTGAAAGCTATGGCTGCCACACTAACACCGATGATGGAAGTATCTGCATAAGGTGAGCGGCTATGTGGTGTTTGAGATTTAGCAATTGATTACCCAAGTTTAGCATT
>JAODVQ020277115.1:0-12722 GCA_025400075.2 Phenganax stokvisi
CTGCTGACGCCAGCTTTTTGTAGACACTTTTGATCGCGTCATAGTCACTCCAGGTCTATTCATCTCAATGGTTAAGACGCACTGTAGAACATCGTTTAACGAAACGTACTACGCATTTACCACAACATTTTTATCATAAAATCCTCTTTCAGAACTCGAAAGTAAAATATTTCTAATTTATTTGCGTAGAATTCGTAATTGATTTTTTTTTGAAAAGAACATTGAGATTGGCGTTTTAAAATATAGACCTTCTAGACCGCCGAAAACGACTTTTCTGGGGGCTACCTCCCTTTTTCCGTAGGGTCCATACATCCAGTTATTTTGAGATCTCATGACCATCTCTGTCAGTGAGTTATAAAAAGCGATTGAGTCGCCAGAACATTGGACCGTACAATCTTCAATTATTTAAACATGCATACTTTTTTCACGATTAAATCTTCAGTAAACACAACATCTTTTTGAAAACAGAGATTACTGCAGGGCTATTTGGATATGGATTTATATTCCATATTAGATAAAGCTAGTGTAATAATTTTTTGTGGGGAAGAAATGGCCCCCTCCTCCCACGTTGTATATCCCTGTCCAAGTTGGAACAAATTAAATTCTATGAAAAAGGTCATACGTTTTTCTTTAATCAATACATCCCATTTACTGTATTTTGTTGGTAGTAGCTACAGTGCAATTATTTGTTATACTCTGAGTTCAGTGAGACAGCCATATTCCCATCACCATCACAGCACTGTCCATGACGTTCATCCACTAACGGTCTTTAATCACGCGCAAATTTCTAAATCGTTGTTTTCATAGCTTGGCCAATTCCACCTTCATTACAACAGTATTAGCAAACAAGTTCGTCATGGATTTAGAAGCATCCGCAAATCTGATTGCAATAGTTAGATTTTCATTGCTCAAAATGTCAGCAGCCTTGCCTCCTAGATTGCTGAAGATGTTTGTTTTCTTTTATTTCTCTGGACAACTTGTCCAACTTGTATTTGCCAACACTTGCAATCATCTCATTTCGGACTATTTTGAAAGTATTCGTTGCATTTCGGGTGGCATTGTTGAGATGTTGTAGAATTTCATCACCGCAATGTACTTGAAATTGCGGTAAAACCCAATAATTACCTTTGGGGATGAAGTTGCAGGACCAAGATCTTGTTGACCTGTAAGGGCAATGTTGTGATAACAAAGAATTGGTATCTCTAAAAGGGACCATAAGATTTTGCGATTCGTTGGTACCAATTTTTTGCCACAATAGAGACTTCATGTGTTTGTCAACAGTTGCATCACGTTGAAGAACTTCAAGTTAGCCTGCCAAGAGCATTGTTGAAGCCAAGACGGTTGAATTTTCGCGATATTTTATGTCTACAGCAGACGGGAATTCGTATCACCGATTGCTGCCAGAATTCATGCATTTTGAATGATTAGAAGCTTCTCAGCATAGTCAAACTTTCTCACATCGTTAAATACCACACCAGTCACAGAAAGAGCAATCTGTTTTGGAAACTATGGGCTGCCATTTCCACTCAGGCGTAGAAATGAAACGCAGCATGAATTAATATTCATGGGAAATCAATCAGTTAAACCAAGCGTAAATCAATGAAATTTCAGAAAAATCACGTGTATTCTTCTCAGTTTGAACGTAGCAAATCAGTGAAATTACACTTATCAAACTGCGTTCTGCGACCTATATAGAGGCCAAGACCACAATTACAGAACGTCCATCGCAACAGAACGACCTACGGGGGATAGGCTTTGCTTTTATACTTTTCTTGGTAGTTTCCTCAGTAGTTTCCGACCAATCGGCGACCGAGATCTGTAGTTTCGAACGTTGATCTCGCTATGTACAGGAGCGCTCAGTAGTTTCCAAACAGTTTCCTAGTGGTTTTTAGCTGCGGCTTATCTTAGTTTCTAGATTTTGATAAATTGAATGCATTTTCATCAAGGAAAAGTATAATTCCGAGCAAGGAAAGGAGTCGAGCTCGTACACAAACATATATTTGGGAAAATTTTGAAAACAGGACGCTTAAACGGCTAGCAGTGTGGTATTTTAAAAGTATGTTTCGCAATAGATTTACTTTTGCAAACTATTTTAAATTGTGCTGTTTTCAAAAAAAAACATTCCTTATTCTTGAGTAGTTTTGAGAAACTACGGAAACTACCCTAGATTTGCCGCTGGAATTTGCCGTGGTCTAATCAGCTATTTGTGTGAGTTTCCCTTTTTCGCTTGTTCGTGTTTCAATATAATTCTTCTGAAAGATAGGAAAAAGGTGTTTTTCCAAAAGTAAACCATCAACAGTTCTATCCAGTTTTGTAGTAGAATATTTAAAAGTAAATGCCCGCTCTTGAAATCGTCTTGCGACGTACATACGCGTGTCTGAAGGTAAAATTTGGTTGGCTTAGTCCTACTGGAAGCAGTGTTCCAGGTGTTTTAGTTCAATGTACTGAACATGGTAACTGCGCTGCCATGACAGAAAAAAAGGCAAAGATGCACTGTATTTATAGAACACTAATGAAATATCGTCTCGTGGTGTTTGCAAGTGAAGTTATACTCTATTTTGCTTTGCCAGATTTAGATGCCAAGTTAAGTTTGTATTGTGTGAGTAGTAAAGGTTTGTATGTGTTCCAGGCTGAAGGAGCCATCTTCCAAAAAATACAAGAACAAGGTTTCGCAGGTCATCCAAACCAAACAGTTCAATTGCGAACCGAAATTAAGATCCCACCAGAAGCTGTTGGCCGTATCATTGGAAGAGGGGGCTCAAAGGTATTTGGTTTACAGCAAAATAAACTAGTAAAACTCTGCCTCTCAGAATATGTATTGATGTGTGCGCGGATATTTCATTCACAGCGTAATTACCGCTCCGACAGCAATACAAGCAAGCGTTGTTTGCACCTGCAAGTCCGTCGGTCGTACTCTTAGGCCGCGTTTACACTATACCGGATTCACTCGTCGCGACATCTTCGTTTGCTGTTAAGGAGCAATAATCACCAGCAAATATTGACTAGGCTGACTGATTTTGTATATTTCTTTGTGTCATTGCCATTAAAAAGTTTTGCAGAGCATCGATAGTTGCAAAATTTGAGCCGCTCCGTTAGCAATCCGGTATAGTGTAAACGCAACCTTAAACATGTTGGTACTATAGACTCTGTTCACACAATGGCATTTAGAAGTTCAAGCTGGGATAACGAATGTTACGCTTCACGCCCCGGACAGACGAGCAGTTTTTCGTAGACGTAATCCTTGATGCGTTCACTTGCTCGTGTGTACCACCAAAAAGTTTTCCTTGACGGCCAGATGCATGCGCAAGTTACCTTGCTAAAAGCTAGCATGCCTAGCTTTTAAGAATGCCCTTGTCAAGGGAAAACGAGTCAACTATTGTCGTACACACGAGCAAATTAAACTTGTCAAAACAAAATTACTCGTCTATGCCGGACTCTCCGTAACGCTGATCCCAAAGTTTTGTTGCGTCGATTCAAATTACTTTTGGAATGGTGTAACTTCTTTTAAAGTTTTTTTCTATCCTTGGTGTTGAGATAATTGAATTTGTTTGACATGTGAATTTTCGGAATTTGTGCCACTTATGGCTGACTGCCAATTCCTCCTTCCCTGTAAAATGAAAAGGTCTGAATTCGTTGGTACGACAACAGTATAACTTCGCGGCAAAGTGATTTTATTCCTAAAATTTTAAAACTACAAAAAGTGTCAACATGTAATATTCTTACGTGTCTTTCTTTGCAAGAAGGTGGCTCAGAACGTGGCTGTGCATAATGCGCAACATGCACGCAAATCATCACGGCCCATTTTCGCTTTGTTTCCTGACGCCATATTTAAATTAAAGCGATGCAAATGTATTGCAATACAAAACTACAGAAAAGGGAGAAAACTTCCCGTACTGGACAGGGACGTCGTTCGGTGAGGCGTAAACAGTAAATTCCACTGAACTATAAATGGTAATGAACTATTAAGTGGTAAACTCCGCTTAATTCTTGCAATTCCTCATCAACTCGCTTGAAGGAAGCCGACTTGATCGTGCCAGTTGGACATGGCATGACCTACTCTTTTAAACGGCCGCATACTGGCCAGAAAGTATTTGTTCACAATCCAACATTTCTGCCGTTAATATTTACTTGGTCGTGCGAATTTTAATGGCATGACCAACACAGAAGACAGGACCACTGGCATGACTGAAACACGCAATGAAAACGAGCCCAATATCGTAATTATTGATTTTTTTATTTCTACTCGAAAGCGCAAGTGAAGATCGTACGTGGCATAATCTCAAAATTTTGGCTGCTGTAAAATATCTTTTTGAGAGAATTTTTAGTAATGACCAGCATGACCGCTAGCTTTACCACTTGTTACATTTTCATTTTGAAAGATCTTTGGGATGACGTAATAAAATTTGTTGAGATCAGATGCTCTTGAAGAGGCCGAAAAAATTTGCAAGCTAAATCGTTGGACGCAAATATAATCAAACAAGTCCTAATATGTAGTTAAAATCGTAGCACAATTCTGTAATTGTGATGTTAGTAATTACTAGGCTGCATCTTGTGAAGTATGGCTCTGTATTTGAATTTAGGTTCGATCATTGCAAGGTAGACACAGGGCCTTAGTTGAAGTTCCACGCAGTGTTAATCCAGATGAAACCGAAGTAATTGTACGTGTTCTCTCAGATTACCTTGGAAGCCAGGTATGTTTGCTGCTTACTAGCGCAGAGTAAAGTATGACTCCGACTTCGCTATTCTAATATGCGTATCGGCACAAGATAGCATACGCTACGTAGTAACAATATGCACCTATCAATATCTACCTTTTGCAAAATTCTCCTTGAACATACAAGTAGATAGAATTGTTGTTGAATAAAAGAACGAGATTGCTCTTACTCTCGAAACGAAGAAGTCTTAAAAATTCTCGAAAGTATATGACTGTAGGAGGAGAATGTCATCTTTTGGTTCGTGATATTTGCCTTCACAGTGAAAAATTCTTGTGCTCGCTATTTTGGAAACTATTGCAGAAAAATTTGCAGCCGTTTGGAAACTTTCGATTATTCGGATATATATGTTTGGTTTTTTTGCAGCGGTGAAAAGTTGTAGCTATTGGAAATAACCATCTTTTTTGGTACACGACCCGTATCATTTTTCCAAAACATCACAAGTGCGCGCGATCAACGGTCTGGTACGTGCCTGTGTGCGTGTCGAAAAGTAGTGAAAGAGAATAAAATTTCCCCGTATGGTGCTTACCTGAAGGGGAGATTTAGTTCTCCGAGGACCTTCTAAGATTGATAGGACCAATACTGATGCAGATCCGCGGCCAGCAGTGGTCTGGGACCCACAAAATTTTGACATGCGTACTAACCTTCCTCTTATTGAGTTGAATGCTGAGTTTATAATGATTTACATAGCTGGAAGGGGTGGAATAGATCTGCCATCAAAGTAGGGGGGGACTCAGTATTGCTCCTATCAGTTTTCGAAGGTCCTCGGAGAAGTACATCTCCCCTTCAGGTAAGTACCCTCCGGGGAAATCTTATTTCTCCTTCGTACCTTCTCCGACTGGTACTCGCAGTACTGATCCAGATATACAAAGATAGCTATGTAAATCAAAGTGCCGTGAAGAAAACAGTTAACCGGAAACTTGTATCTATTCAGAACATTGTAACAAATGTGTAAATGATAGTCAAATACTACTTTTAAATTGATAGTTCTCTAAGAGTTAATAGCCTCAAGTACCTTGTGAGCATACTTAGCTCTGTCTACCAGTTTATGATAACATTTCTCGAACGTTTGTGCTAAGAACCAATCTGCAGCCCCTAAAATAACCTCAATAGGTACTACACAATCAGCTGCCACAGAAGGTGATAGTGCTCTAGTAGAGCGTCCTGTGTAGCAAAAATCCACTCCAGCGGACCGAAGAAAGTTGCACATCCATCTTGATACGGTCTGACTTCCAACGGGATTATGCGGGCTAGCATAAGAAATGAGGAGTTGCTGATTCTCTCTAAGTTTACTCGTGCGCTGTAGATAATGCTCTAAACATCTCGCCATACAAATGGAACTCTCGCGATGGTAGCCGTTCCAACAATATCTTCCGAGGAGGATGATAGGGTCTTGAATTCTTCGCATGAGTTGGAATGTGAAGTCCTAACTGTCAACTTTCTTGGAAAGATGGTCACAGTCAAGGGCAGCAAAATTGCTGCCCTTGACTGTGAAAAGCCTTGCAGCTGTGTAAGCCTTGCAGTTGATGTCGCCCCAGCTGTGTAAGCCTTGCAGCTGATGTCGCCCCCAGGAGAGTAGTCAGTTTAAGACTTACAACGTTGAGGGAAAGATCCTCCCGTGATTCTAGAGACGACAAGTATTGCAACACGGGGTCAACATGCCAAGTTGAACAATTTCGGGGGGTAGCTGATCGTAGCTGGAAAAGACCTTTCATGGAGCACTACTGCCGGGCTAGGAGTGCTTTGCATTCCCCGTCTCCAAGTGGCACAGTTTCGCTTGAAGGACTGCAATGGTCAGGTCTATTTTGTTCAACTGTGCACCTAGAAATATGATTACTCGCTCTGGTGAGGGTGAGCACTTCTCGAGTTTGATGATAAACCCTAGGTCGGCAAGACGAGTTGTGACAATTTGGAAAACTTTCCACAGTTCTGCAGCACTGTGGTGGAGTAGAAAAAGGTCGTCCAGAGAATAACTACTCGAATGCCTGATGATCTGAGAGTGGCAACTACTGGTTTCAGTAATTTGGTGAACACTCGGGGTGTCGAGGATAGACCAAAAGGTAAACACTGGTATTTGTAAGTCACACCTTGGAACTGAAGTCTCAGGTACTTCTAATGATCGTCTGCTATCGGTACCGAATAATATGCATCCTTCTTCAGTTCCAGTTTCATTAGATAGTCGTTTGGATTGAGCATTGCCTTCTACGAGGTCCAAACTTTTTAGTTAGAACTTCTCTGTGTGGACATGATTGTTCAAAGTCTTTAAATTGAAAATGGGCCGTGTCTTGACATGAAATGATCCTTCTGTTCCACAACTTGACGCACTGCTCGTTTGGAAACCAGATCTGATATTGCATGGGACGATAGGATTTTCTGTTCCAGGAGCTGGCCTTGGTTACTCGTCCGCACCATTGATGAGGTGATGATACTAGTGGAATGCGATAGCCCCTCACTGTCTCTAAAACCGATTGGTTTGAAGTTATTAGTTTCCTGTTTGCCATAAAATACTTTTGTCGACCTGCTGCTAACGGGCGTAATCTTGTTGAGACGAGGAATCATGTGATTACATTCTTCCTCGTCAAAACAAGATCACTAGTCTTGGTTGTTGGTCTCAACAACCACCAGCTGTGGTTGATATTGTTGGGCTCCTTGAAAGCTCGTGGTCGTTTAGCAAAGGAGGGTTTGGTTGGTGAGGAGCGAGTGCTGTCAGCTTTTTGACTTCTGTTAGGCTTGTAGGACCATTTGCGTTTTCCCCATCGGCGTTGGACACTAGCCCCCGAAGTGGAAAAGGCACGAAAGGACTGCATTGAACCCTCTTTCTGAAAGATTGGCTTGGGTGGAACTGCAGTCACTTTGGAGTTTGTCTTTGAATGATCATGCTCGATCTGGACAACTTGGTGAAACTTATCAGGGAAGAGATGCTTATCTGTGGGAATATCTTCCTTCAGGATTGTCTTTCCCACATCACTGAGGTACTCGGCAAAATGCTTCTGGCGCCACGTGTTTAGTCAGAAGTTGACATTGCCCAGATGGACTAGGGGCATCTTCCAAGTATACTTTTATCTCGTCTGGATCAGGATCCAAAAGTTTATCATTCTCCTCAGGATTTGGAATCTCTTCCAAACGCTCTAGTGCTGCTGCAATAGGATGTGCAACGGCGAGGAATGGGGCTTGACTCGCAACTAGACCATGATCTGATGTGAAGATCTCTTCCGTTTTGTGGTACCAGTTTCCATTGTAGGAGCGACAAGTACATCTTCCATCCCTTTTATTGGGGGATATTTTTGCATAAGTTCACTCCAATATCTTTAGAAAGACGCTTGGTAAAAGCTGTAGTCAGAAAGCTTTTAGCCTCTTGTGATACTTCCTCCTCCTTGCCTTCACTGTAATACTTAGCGAGGTGACTACTTAATGGAAGTGTATCATTATAACATTCATCTGTATCAATTATTGTACCAGCAGGGTTTGACTGCTGAGATGAAACTGGCTGGTGAGACGGAGCAACATCTTTTAATGCTTCTTTCAACAGCATTGGCAAGGTCTGCTGGATTGTATCTGCCACTAGGACTAATACAATGAGGCACTGTGGCCGATATAATCCAGTCTGCTGCATTGTATCAGCGACAACTATTCTACAATGTTCGCGTTTAATCCAAAATTTGTCGGCTAATTTTACTTTGTCGACAAAAGTGAGGGAAATGTATTACAAACTCCAGTACGAGGCCTACCTGGTTAGTAGCCATTGTTCGTCAAAATATCTTCGGATGTTGAATATTTACAAAGGATTGTAACGAAATTTTCTTCCCTTCGAAAGTGAGTTGCCGATGTGAGCCTCGTTTATCTGCTGACTTCCGTTAAGAGAACACCTCCCGCCAAAACAAAACTTTACATGAAAACTGACCTCATTTTGTGTAGCGTACCTGATTGGATCCACGTAGCTGATTAGATGTCGATAGTTATTTCATATACACTCATTTTATGGTTATTATGATGCCCCTTCTTTTTGGCATTAACATGGCCGGAAATAACGTAATTAAATGTCGATATTATCAATTTTACTGTTATTGCAGTTTCATTTGTTCACGCGTACGCCGGTTGTTAAAGAAATTGTTAGTTTAATTCTGGTTAAATTTAAACGTAAATTTTGAAGCCAAGTGTTTTAGCTGCTTTTTTATACACATGGATGCAGTTCTTCACTAATATTGTTTGGATCGCTAGAGTTCCATTTGCGAAGTTTTGAAACGAATAGGCATACAGAAGTACACAAATTAAAGCAAATGCTTGATATGAAGTATTGGGTTGACGGTAATTCAGCTTTGCTGAATCGCCCCAGCTAAGAACAGTCGGCCCCAGAGAAAAACACATTCACGACTAATCGTAATGTGAAATCTACCTTAAAGTTTACTAATGCTTGTGTTGTGCAATTTTGTTTCAGGGTGTCCAAACAGAAATTCGGGAGATTGTTGCTCAAGTGGAAGCGCAACAGAGGAAATAATTTTTGGTCTCACATTACTCCGATCTGCTTCTATTTTAAAATTTCAGTTTTTCATGCTTTATAATCCTGTGTTTTAATTTCTATATATCAGGCTAACTTCTTGTAGTTCATATAAATATATCACCATATAGTTGTTGTAAGTCTAAATATTATATCATTACTCACTACATGCTATATCAATATTTTACGCGAAAGATGTATTCTTCTAACGCGCTCTTGATTTTCTCCTCATGAGCTGTTTGTAATATTGTGCATGTAATATATTGTAAAAAGTTCTCACGGTGCTTGTTTTGTATAGTTAGCATATTTTTTCGAAATGCCAATGGCAATAAACTGTTCCGTTGCGCAGTGTTTGTCTGTTTAGACTAAAGCACGCTCCTTAACTTTGATTTTTCTCTCACAATTGTTCTGGACTAATTTGATTGACCGTTTGCTGTTGAAGGTATTTTGACACATTACGATTTTTTGCCTCGATTATCTTTGCGGCAAATGGAAATTAGTGATGCGGCCGCACTTCTTGCAAATCAGCTACCAGGAAATTTTGTATAGCCGACATTTGTACTCAACTTATTCATTTTCATACACCGGGATGAGAACCGCACGCGATAAATCTCTACGTCTATATCTACTTTTAGGCACAGAGCATACAGAGGTTAACTTTGTATTGATTTTGCGTACCCGGCGGCCATGTTGTTGGTTGTTAGTCAGTGCTCTAAAGAAAGGACTTCGCCCCCCGAACATTATAAATAGTCATATATGATCATGCTTGCCGTATTTGGATAGCACTAGCGCTAGCAGAAAATTTCGATGGCTGAATATTAAAAGGCATTATTTAACTGATATATGCCACCTAAATGAATAAAAACTAGCAAAATCCTATTTTGGGAAACAACATATAACCACTTTTTCGTCAAAAATACGATTTCTGAAGATAGTTCAGCCTGAGTTTTGTTATTCCGTACCATTGAACTAAAACACTGGAACGCTACCTCCATTAGGACTTGCCTATAATCGGTTGAAGCCGTGTGTCTGGAGAAATTTCTCGCCTGACGCGTGTTTTTGTCGGGAAATGTATTTTGTATTAATATGTATATACTCTAAAAAAACCTGATATTTCTTTTAAAAAAACTGTGCTCATGTCGGTTTTTGAATTAGTTTAGATTTGAAACGTGTATAAGCTTTAAAAAGTTTAAAAAAGAGTACATACTACTTCAAAAAACAATCAAAACAGAGAAAACAATCCAAAGTAACTTCGTCTGCCGTGAAGATCTGCACTCTTGGCTGTACGTTTTCGCTTAACAAACGGCTTTTATCCATATAGATTTACCCAAAAAGGTATAAGATGAAAGATAGTTCTTCGAACTTTGCTTTAGTTCCATTGAAATAAAATTTGAGAAGTTTTTCAGCCCGTTTTTAGCGGTTTTTTGTTTGTATTCTTCAGATGGCCGCGCGTGTTTTTTGCACAGGGGCCTGGTGATTTCCCCCAGATTTTTGGCTTAAAATTTCCCGCTTCAGGTAGCACTCCAGTCTTTTAGTTCAGTGTTCCGTACGCTAATTCGACCTACCGCCATATGTATACTTTTCAGGGGGAAAGTGTATCTCTTGAGCGCATTGGCTAGGGCAAAGATACGCATAATCAATGCAAGATTAAACCTCTGTATGCCTAAGCTTTAGGCAATTATAAATTGTGTGACAGTAGTACCCGTCGCCTGTTTAAATTGTCGAACATGTTTGGCCAATCATACTCGCTATTGTTCGAAGTGGTAACTAAGCAACATTGTCGTTCACCAATATTGTCGAAAAAATAAAAAAAGTTTTAAAATGACACCACATTACTAACTTTTATCCTCGCTGAAATTTCTCTTCAACTGTTTCAATAAGAAAAATAATGGTGGGAAAGTTTTCAGATTACCTCCTAAGTTCTTCTTAAAACTAAGTTTAAAAATTTTCCGCGACTATCGTTTGATTTTTTTGTTTGCGAAGAGCTTTTTGGAATACTAGCCTGTTTTTCAACTTCCTATCATGAAAAAACAGAGATAGCAAATTGCAGTCAAATAGCAATCTTAGTTTTCATCTGCGTTAAAGCATATTTAGCAGATATGAAAAAATAGGTATGCAGAGCGTACATGTTGCATGCCAACTTCGAACAAAGGCCTTATTAAATGAACTGAAACCAGTCTCTGAATGTGAAAGCCGCGCTAAGGGGCGAATAGTGGCATTCCAACAGGGCCGCAGTCAGACTGAGTTATTTTAATGTCATTAAGGGTGCACGCATTCCAAAATGGTTTTTGCCTGGTAGGGACTATGACGCCCAATTTGAATTACATGCATTAAACTGATATCGCAATTGCTAAAATCAAATCCATTAAAAGTGAAGGCGGAAGTAAAAATGTGCAAATCGCATGTTTGTTGACGCCCCAAGCTCCACTTTTGTTTGGATTCGTATTACAGAATCGTATTACGTTTCTGCCACGTGATTGATCACCGGACACTACTCTCTCACTCACTCACTTACTCACTCACTCACTGGAACAGACACGAAATTTAAGCTATATGAAAGTTGCATGCCTTATAAGGCATGCAACAAAAACGTCACTAAGAAACTTACGCTCGAAGACTTTATCCGGGACATGCACGCTAGAGAAAAATTTGTGAATTTATTCAGTGTTCCCAAAGAAGTTAGTTTGCTTTGTATCACTCAATTGGTTTATTAATTCCCTGCATCGAAAACACTTTCCGAAATTTATGAAGATTTCGAAGGCTCTGATTATTACGTAATTAATTGCTATTGGGCTGTTGAAATATTTACGTCGTGGCCTGGGTCTAAAGGCTAGTGGTTAATTGTCATAAGCAGATTTTTCAGCGATTTTGTTCTGGCACGTGTTATTGAGACAATAACGTCTTGACCCATAGTTTTGACCCCACATGAACACGCTTTTGCTAAACTAAACTCGTCCTCTTTTGATTCTTATTAATCATATTGCCAGGAAAAGATTTTCTGGAAAGACATAGGTACTTACGGGTCAATTAAACGTGCACTTCAATAATATTAATATTTGGTTTTTTATTCACGTGACTTTTTAATTGAATTACGGGCAATTATGGGCAAACAGATAACTTTATGGACAATTTCTTCCCAATGATAAAGTGAAAAAAAAATCAGAACTTTATGTCTGTAGAGTGACCTAGAAAGTTCTTAGCGAGAACTTTGGATGTCTTGCCTGTTCTCTAAACTCCGAAATGGAAATGGAGTGATTGAAAATACTAAAGATTTAAAGAGTATAACAACCATTTAAAAATCTATTTTTTTATAAAACAGTACACCAAGTTACGCAGTAGTTATATTTTTTTTTTATTTTTTTTTTGAAGGCGCGGTGGCTAAGCAGCAAATTAGTATAAGCTACTACTACGAATTTTGGCTGAGTCAGCAAAAAAAGGGGTAAAATCGGGTGTTTTTCCAGGGGGGTGCTTTTTGCATAATGAGTAGGCTGTGGTGGATGAACGCGAGGAACCAA